>PYAF01002306.1:574697-586124 GCA_007407185.1 Glycine tomentella
TCTCAATAAAATATATATATATATATATATATATATATATATATATTCTTACAATCTTTTTGTGTCACAAACAACTAATTTTGAATATTCTATCATTGATTTTAGTATTCTAGAATCTAGAAGATAGAATATTTTTTTAATACTTCTATTGTTATATATTTAATTTCTTATCTAAAATATCTATTTCATCTTCTATTATCACAAATTTATAATATTAATCAAATCAAGTGCGCTATTCAATAGGATATAGCTATAATATATGCATAAACAAATATAGCGATAATATTCTTTAAAAAGTTGTAACATAAAAAGGTAAAGTATTTATTTATTTATTTGAATAAATTTAGTATGTAATCCATACTAAAAATGTATTTTTTTATTTTTCAAATTAATGTGCCACATATCAGAAGTCAGAATGATATTGATTAATATATTTTTCTTTAATAATTTTTTGACTGAACTTTTCTTTAAATTTTAAAAATTCTAATCTACATATTCCTAGTTAATGTAAGCTTTTTCATAAAAATAATAATAATGTAAGCTTCAAGTCTAAAATAGCCTGATATTAGTAATAAAAAAAACCTGACATTTAAATCCATATAGCAGTCAAGAGGGGAGTAGGTTGGGGTTGCCCCTTATGCATGTAATTTAAATATATTAATAATCATGTAATTTAAAAATATTATCATAATAATATTATTATACTTACATAATTTTCTTATTATATTTATTTTTAAATGATATATTTTTTCATTAATTAGTTTTTAATTTTTTATATAATTTATTTAATAAATAATCTCAAAATTTTGACCTAAATTTAATGTGATATATTTAAATAAGTATTTAAATTGTTTTCAGTTACAGTTTTTCAAAAAAAAATTGAATTTTTTTAAAGAAGTCTTTAATTTGATATATTTAGTTTTATTTTTTTCTTTAAACTTATTTAATAAATAATCTGAGATTTTTGACCTAAATTCATATGTCGCCACGACTCAAATTAAAATGATGTTAATATATATATATATATATATATATATATATATATATTGAATTGCAAAAAAGGAAAATCATCTTTCACTTTCTTTTTTATTCTCTCTTGAAACAATAATTTAAAAAATCATCAATTTCATATTTTTATTTGATAAAATTTGTATATGTCTTATTAGATCATATGATATTTACTTTTTATTCAAAGAATCTCATTAATTAAATAAGTTTTATTTAATAATAAGAAAGAATACATCAAAGCGAATATTTTTATTTCTTAATGTTATAAAGAGTTTAGCCTATATGCTTCATTTATTATTATCAGTACAAGTGCCAGATTTATCACCCTGCGGTGACACCAGACGAGGAAAGTCAGCAGCCCCTTGTGCCACCTGTTGCACGTTCACAATCACAAAGTCACTAACTCAGTGGCCCACTCGTATTGACACGCGTCATATCCTCACTGTACCATTACGAGTCATTCAATAACCAGCCTGCTATGATAGCACTCCATGTGCGTGAGTTCGTATGTGTGTGACAGTGCACTCTCTCTTACACTGCACCACATCGCTCTCTCCGTCTAAATAGCTTCCACTTCCTCCTCCTCCTCCATCTTCTTCGTACGTGTTTCTGCAAAATCGAATCTCAAGTCTATGAATCCGAATCTCAACACAAACTTCGTTGTTCTCAACATTGTAATCTCTTTCTCTTTCTTTTTCTGTCTTTAAATTTTGTTAATTTAGCTCGTGCGTGTGGTTTTTTTTCACTTTTTGTCTTTGTAGCACTGACACCGACACGTGACCGTGACACGACACGACTCTTCGACACATCAATCTCAAAAAATTATGAATTTCGACACGTTGAGACACGTTTTAATATTAAATAATATTTTTAATTTATATAGCAATTATTTCATTTTTAATATTTAATAATTTAAAAAATTAATATAAACTAATAATATTTATCAATGTAATCCCTCCCAATGCTCACGTGTACCCCTATGTTAATGTGCATGCATTCCATGCTCAATTGCTCATTCATCCAAATTAAACTAGTAAACTAAACTGTGCATGCATTCCGTGCTAAATTGTGCATGCATTCCGTGCGAAATTGTGCATGCATTCCATGCTCAATTGCTCATTCATCCAAATTAAATTAATAAACTAAACTGTGCATGCATTCCGTGCGAAACTGTGCATGCATTCCCCTTCATCCAAATTAAACTAATAAATTAAACCTCACCCTCTTTATCCATCCCGTCTCTCTCAATTACTTTATAATTTTATATACACCGTGCTCTACTCCTTCATCTGAAGAACAAAAATTAAACCATCCCTCTTTACCCACACCCTCTCACTCAATCACTCTCACTCTATCACGGAGAGAGAAAAACTATTCCACGTTCAGACTTCGCAACACCATCTCTCACTGTTCCTTCTTCTTCCTCTTCTCTTTTTTTTTTCTTTTATCTTAATGGAACGATGGAACACAACATCATCGCCCAACCTCTGTCTTCTGCCACTCCCATACCACTTATCTCTACTCCACGTGCGACGGGAGGTTCCACGTCTCACTGACGTGACACGAGAGCGTGCGGCTGTACGAGGCGTGCGAGCACACCCTGACGGCCTTCCCCTTCAAGGCCGACACCGCCTCCCTTTGCGCCTTTGACCGTGTCCGACACGGTTAAATTCGCGTGTTGAAATCGGTCAATGGGTCGGAGTTGTTGACCGTGTGTCTAACACGGTGTTGGAACGTGTCGGACTCGATACGGCCCCTGTTTCTGAGTGCCCATGCTTCCTAGCTTTTTGTTGCATTTCGGATCGAACCCATGTCAGGGATTTTTCTGGGGTATGCTTTTTTTGATTGATTTTGGAAATTGAAGTGAAAAAATTAAATGGTTTTGAAAAAAATTGCATTTTGTTTCTTCAGGGTGAGGTTTAAACCCTTGGATTGCGTGGTGTAACTGTGTAAGGGTAATGAGGTTTTATCTTTGGGGGCGTTTCGATCAAACAAAGTCATCTTTTTTGTTTTTGGGGTTTGTTTTCCTGAGTTGAAGTTTTGATTGGTTTCAGGAAGGAAAAATTGAAGAAAAAGGAAAATTTTGATTTTTTTTTAAAGGTTATATGCTCTTGGATTTTGCTGTACGGATTATTAATTAGAATGACTAAACCATCAATTTGGTCCTTCAAGTACCACCCTGCCTCCTAAATAGTCCTTTAAGTAATGAAAATTATACAAGTAATCCTTAAAAATATTGAATATCCATCAATTTAGTCTTATTGTATTTAACCAACGCCCAGGCACTAATTTGTGATTACTTATATAATTTGTTTATTGTAGGGACCATGTAGGAGAGAGAGTAATACTTTAATGATGAGATTGATAGTTTATTCTAATTGGAATATTCAATTCTTTGGTGTTGTTGCAGCTTTTTTGAATTTTTTTTTATGAGTACTTGTTAGTGTTAATTTGCTTGTGCTTCATGGTTATATGGAGTTTAGGTTTTTCTTTTTTCTACTGATTTTTAAATTTTTATTTTTTATTGCAGGTGTTCATTTTTGCTGCCAAGGTTACAGCACTGAAAGAGGTCTGATGGCCATAAACTATTCTCCTTTACAATATTTGTGTGTTTTTTTTGCAGCTTTTGTGTTTCTGTTGATTCCTTTATTTCATGTTTTTGTTTCTTTTCTTCAATTACTTATACTATAATACCTTAACCTTTCTCTTTTAATGTTTCATGCTAACATATTGAGTTTGATTTGCATATGGAATATGTTGTATACCTAATCCCTTCTTAAGGCCAGACTTGCTCTTGTAAAAATTGACTGTTTCTTATTCTATTGCTTGAAGCTTCTCTCTTTGTAATGTTTGGGGGAAATAAGAAGGATTTCTTCTATGAGATTGACAATTGAATTTAGGATTTTGACAGTCTTATCTATTCTAAAAAAAATTAAACTCCCTAGGAAAATCTGATATCTAGTCTTTTTTTTTTTTTAGTTTGTTATATTTTGGCTGTTTATGCTAAAAAGCTTGTTCAGAAACATACTCACAATTGAAATATGGATTCTATCTACCTTCAACTAAATATATTGTCATTTACGTATATGAAGCTTTAGTGCGATGGTCTATGCTATTTTATTTGTAGTTTCCATAGACTCACACACAAAAACAAAAAATTTATAGGTGTCCTGGGTTTAGTCAATGGTATGGCTGATTCAAACAACATTTAAGAACTTCATAGTTGTCTTAATTTTTAACTGTTAGTGGGTTCAATTACCGGGAAAAATGATCTGGAATATTCTCATCCTTTGCTGTGGCTCAACAATTATGTGTTAGAAATATCTACTACAATATTATCATTTAAAAAAATAGTTTTAAATTAATCATAAAGTCCCTGTTAAGTGTCCTTTAAGTTTTGAGTCATACAAATTTATTTCTGAGAATGTGAGTCTAGGAATGTAACATTCCCATGTTTGGTACAAATTATAAACAAATACTCCCTCCGTCCTTACTTATAAGACCCTTTTCAAAATTATGTTTGTCCCTTTTTATAAGACTCTTTTCTAATTTCAAGATGCATTAATTATTTTTTTTCCTTAATTATTCTCTTTCCAAACATTAATGAAAAACAATTAAATAGATAGAGAGATAAAAAAAACAATTAAGTGGATAGAGAGATAAGAAAAGGGTAATTGATAATACAAATAACTGACAAACTTAATGTGATTAACTAAATTAACTACTTTTCTTAAGGGGCGTGAATTAATAGAAAGAGTCTTATAATTAGGGACAGAGGGAGTATTCCCCGACATTATTTATTCCAAGGAATCTAGATTACATGTTCCCCCTCTTTCTATTCCCATGTAAAAGGGTGTGAATCCTATAATATTCCCATCGGAATTGAAGTTATTTTCTAACATAAATAACTTCCCACTTTCACCATATTCTACCTCATTTTTTTAATGTTTTTATTTTTGAATTAAAATAAATTTAAAAATGTTCGAGTATATTTACCAAACATCTTTGATTGGAACAATATTCCTAGTCACAGTACTCCCGGGATATCATGGGTACATTGTTTTTTACTTTATATGAGGAGTAGATTTTCTGAAATTTAGGTATAGTTTGCTGCCAATTACATGTGGTTAGGGTGCATATAATCGTATATTATGGACTATGGATATGAGCTCTTCACTCAAATTAATGCAAATAAAATGTCCACTTTTTTTTTTGGATCGAAATAAAATGTCCACTTAATTCCATGTAATCAAAGTACAAAATGAATTTAATGCTATAGTCCTATTTGGGGATTTAGAGTTTGAGAGGGACAATAGGAAAAATGAGTGGGAGTAGCATCAATGAATATGTTAAGATGCCCCACAAGAACGAACAAGAAAAGGATTCATTGTATATGAGGAGATATTTGGTGTTACACCTATCGTGGAAAAGATGATAGAAAATCGATAAATGTAATTTGGACCAAGGTTGTGAAATTGAGATTTAAATCGTGAATTGCCAAGTTAATTTTTGAATCATACTCATAATTTGTATTGAATCGTAAGATTTATAGACAAGGAAAAATAACTTAAAAATATATCATATAAATGATATATAGTGTTCAATGTAGTTGTTTTAATATAGAAATAGATAAAACAACATAGCCATAATTCTCAAAACAAAATTATTAGTTTTATCTGGTGTTATCAAATGGTGGTGTCAATGAAGGGGGTCTAGCTCAGTTGATTGAGCAGGGCGTGTGAGTTTTGTAGACCCCCTGGAACTGTGTTCACTTTCTACGGATAAAAAATAAATGGTGGATGACAAAATTTTAATAGACCACCATGATATGGGGATGGTGTGATGGATTTCTAATGGCGGCCACCATATGCGTGGAGCTAGTGATGGTACAGTGTGCCCATGGAGAAAATGGCAATTTTTTTTTTAAAAAACAAAAGAAAAAAATGACTTGGGCCATGTGGTCAGGCCCGAGATGAGCCCATAAGGTTTTAAAACCCTAAATTTGAATCATAACCTTCCTAAGATATAAGACGGCGAAAAGCATATCTTCCTCCTTCATTAAGCTTCCCCCAAGCGACCACGGTGTCCATTGTTTGCCATCCTTTGTCCGTAGTCCACCCTCAACCTCTGTCCTTTGGCGACCTCCATCCATCGATGAACTTCTCCGACAACCTCCTTTGGTATTTTTTTTTTTTTTTTGCTTTAGAAAAATACCTTTTTAATTCTTCAATTAATATTTTCATTTATTTAATTTTGTTAAGCATCTATTTATTCTTCGCTTTGGCTCACATGGACCTCATGGTTTTTAAGGGTTCGCCCTCTTTTTTAGTTTTCTTAATGCTTGTCACCATGATTTGCCATCCTCCATTGGTAACGCCGGTTATATCTGAGTTTGTGAAGTCTCTATTTTGGAAGAACTAAATTGAAGCAATGAATCAAGCAAATAGCGATCATGCATTGAATGATTGACAAATAAAGTAGTAGAATAATCAAATAGGATAAATTCATAAGTGCTTATTCAATTCCTTTTCAATTTATCAATTTAAGCTTATTGACTTCACAATTTCTTCAGAATTGGTGAAAGGAAAGTAAAAAATAAAAAACTAATTGTTGAATTGTGTGATTCATTCATATCACGTGATGATATGAAATTGCAATGATTCATTCATATATTGTAAGATTCAAAGTCATTTGAGATTCATCTTAAGATACAAACTGATAGCTAGTCAAATTGAATCAGATTGTATGATTCAAATCATAAATTGTGTAAGGCTCTAATAATATGGTTTGGACATGTGCAAAAAAGGCCACTGGAGGCATCAATGAAGGGGCTAAGATTGCATGGTTTTTAGCCCTGTGAAAAAGGATAGAGGGAGACCAAGAAGAACAGTAGAGGAAATTATTAAAATGGATCTCATGCCGAATAATATTCCTGAAAATCTTGTTTTGGTTGGGTCTGATGACATCGTATGATCCATGCAGCGGACCTCATATAGTGAGATAAGACTATTGTTATGATCATGATTGGGGTTATATGGTACAAAATGCTAGGTGGTAAAGGGCCAACAATAGTATTGAATATGTGTTGTAGAAATGAGGGATAAGTAGTTGTATGAGAAAAGATAAGATAAAAAATGAATGTATAAAAGAAAATATACCCTTCATCTTATACCCTTTCTTTGAGTATAAATATATGCGCGGGCTTACTCCCAATTTCTGCACTTTTATAACTTCAGGTTGTGAGGAGGGACTAAAAACATGTTTTTTATAAAGACTAAATTGCATGATATGAAAGTATAGGGACTAAATATACTGACTATATGTTTTTTACCCAACTTTTAAATTTAGATTTTAAAATTCGAAACTCTAATACACTGACTATATATTTTTCAAATATGGCTTTGTAGTTATGCATTTAGGGTTTGTTTGGATAAACTTCTCCATAAACACTTTTAGAAGAAGAAATAAGAAGGAAAAATGAAATAAGCTTCTCTGTACGCTAAAATTAGCTTATGCATAAATTAAAAAATATCTTTTAGAGAAGCTAATATGAGAGTACTTCTACAAATTAGCTTATACATAAGTTAATTTTAGCGTATGGAGAAACTCATTTCATTTTTCCTTCTTATTTTCGTCTCCTATAAGTGTTTATGGAGAAATTTATCCAAACAGGAATAACAGCTCTAAATTCATGTTTATAAAAGTAAAAAACTATTTAGAAAGAAGTTATGCTGTATTGGATCTCTTGTATTGTGATTTACTCCATCTCAAGCAATCATGTTATTTTGGTTTGTTACCAAATTGTCTGGCAACAGTCTTAGATTATATTTAATAACAGTAAGCAATTTGCTAGTTCTGTCATGAATTGTGTTATGATGTCAGTGTTTTGAGGAGGTGGGTTAATCACTATCAAGCACACTTCAAAATTTTTCTTACTTATTGAGAAAATTACAATTCTATCTTGCTGAGTTTAACTACAAGTAAGCTATAGACTGTCTTTGCTTTTTTTTTTTTTTGGTAGCTTATATACACTTTTGTCTCCATATGTAGACACTGGAGTAACATAAATAATAAGATGGACCAACAAAACCAAAATAACACTCCAGATGGTTCAGGAGAGGTGCCTTTGAAGCGCAAACGTGGTCGTCCACGGAAATACCCAAAGCCAGATTCAGAGGAGAGTTCCTATATCCTAGTTAGTCAAAATAAAAGGCAGAATCCTGTTCGTGCTGAACAAGCTCCAGTACCTCCTGGATTTGAAGGGGTTAATGGAAATCAACAGCTTCAAAGGGGTCAAGAGAATCATTCAAATAATGCAATGGTGGGCCAGCTAGTTTCCGGTGTAATTGAGGCTGTATTTGATGCAGGATATTTGCTCAGTGTTAGAGTTGGTGATTCTGACACTAATTTGAGGGGACTAGTCTTCAAGCCTGGTCGATACGTTCCTATTTCACCTGATAATGATGTTGCTCCAAGTGTTCCAATGATCCAAAGAAATGAAGTTTCCTTCCCCTCAAGAGCTGCTCAGGTTCAAACTCCTCTCCCAAAGGAAAGGAATGAACAGCCTCTGAATGTTCATAGAGTTGAAACTCTTGCAATGAATGGCTCACCATCTGTCCCTCAGGTACCTAGAGGAGCTGTCAGTTCTAGTAACTTAGTTGCCTCTACCGGAAAGAGTGTGCCTTCTGTGACGGGCCAAACCACTCATGAACTACCTAGAGGTAATGTGGTGCCTGTTCTGCTCCAACCTAATAATAATCTTACAAATGGGGTGCCAGTTTCTAATCAACCATCACAAGTCAAGACCCAAGTATCTCTAGGGAGTGGAGTGGTTGCTGCCAAAGAAATTCCTGTAGATGGAAACCATGCACTTGTCTTTCACACTCAAACTAGCCAGAATTTATTGCCAAGCAGCATGCAAAGTGAAGGTGTTCCACCACCACATAATCAATCTTCATCCAATGTGGTGAATGAAGATCAAGCTAAATCTATGAGAATTCCTGGCATGCCTTTTGAGCAACTGGTTACTGAAGTTGTCAAGAGGATCCAAGCTCCGTCAGATGCCATGGATACCAAGACTGACAACAGCAAGTCAGGTGACATTACAGTAGCGAAGGATCCAAGCAGTAGGCAGGAGGACAAAGTTAATGAGATGGATCAACCCATCTTGATTAAGCCTCTGCAAGCTGTACAGTCTCATCCTCAGGAAGGCTCGACATCTGCTCCCAAACCTGCAGACTATACTGAAACTGGCAGAGTGAATGAGCTTTTGCAGGTAAAACAAAGCTTTAACTTATTTATATTTGTTAGCCATGTAAATAGTGGGAATTTGGGGGGTAATGGAAGAAACCAACACTTTGTTACCCTTTAGTATGCTATGTACCTAAACTGTGACATATATGTATTAATGTGCTATAATTTAACAAGGTTTTGCAGCATAACAAAACGGAGAATCAGGCATCCACCATAGCAGCCGAGCTAGGATCTGGAAACAAGTTGGATGATATAAGGAATTTAGAAACTGGACTTGAAGATGGTGGAACTGTTCAATCAACAAAGCCTTTCTGAGCATTGAATGCCTGAATTATAAAATTCTATCATTACTGGCTATTGTGCCAGCAGATTTATCTCTCATAAAGTAGGTAAAAATATCTGGCATGGTGAAATATTTAGAGTTTAGTTCTAGTCTCAAGCATCTTAAATAATTTTAAAACTTGCAAGCCTTATTGAGATTTGTGGAGAAAAGGTAGCTTGTTATAGTTATATTTATTGTTTTTACATTAGATACCATACCTTCAAGTCGGATGTTAATTACTTTCCTAGCAATCGGTTATTGTCCAAAACTTTAATATAATCTTTCAATCCATTTAATCGGACAGTTAATTGCATTGTGTGCTTTGTGGTGCTATTGTTACATTTGTTATTTACTGTTGTATTTATTGCTTATCTAGCTTAGGTTTTTGGTTTTTAGTTTTGAAATAAAATTTGAGTTTGTATTCTTATTTAAATTTAAAATACTTTCTCTAGTTTTGAAAATAAAAAAGGTTTTCACTTTCTTGTTTTTAATTTTTGAACTCCCTCCCTTAATCTCTTGTAATCGAGACCTCCACCTATGCATGTTCATCATCAGAACCAAGTACCAACTCCTTTTCAAACTTGTCCTCCCCACCTTCTCCAAGATCATTGGGCAGATGTTCGACGTTGTCCCTATCATACGAGAATTCTGACAATAACTTCCATTGCGGCATTTTCCTTTTGTGCCACACAAAGCAGAATATATATCAGATGTGGTTCTGTGTAGTCTTCTTTTTGTGGTTCTACATTGTAGGGTTTTGAATTTTGTGTGTTTGGGTTTTGGTCTAGGTTTTTTCAATTTGAGTTTCTGGTATGGAGTCCTTTCTAACATAAGAGTGTTCTGTGTATCCATAAGTGTTCACAAGTGTAATATTTAAATTTCATCAAGAGTTGTAATTTCTTTTTTATTTTAGTAAATTTATTTCTCTAAAGTTTTTTAGCTGCAGTGTAAATTTAATCTCTGTTTTTTTTTGGTGAATAATTCTCATTAGTTCACAATAAAAAATTATATGAATTAATCATGCAATGTCACTTAATAAAGAAAATCATTAAACTTTCAGTTTTTTTTTTTAATTACTAGTGTTTGTTAAAAGAAGAGATTCTTATCTAGCTAAAGGAGGATTACTTCTCATGAAAGTTACATGTGACTATAAAAAAAATATAAACATAATTAAATATAAACGTTATTTTTATAAAACGTTTCTGACTTTTTTATTGCCTCCATAGCATATACCTCCCTAATCCTGTAATCGGATATAGAGAAATTAGGTGGAGGGAAAATTATAAAATCATATTATTTCTCTTTTATAGAGAAAAAATGGTGATTAAAATCTACATAATCATTTTCTCTCAAAAATGGAAAAGGGGAGGGATAAATTTTTCTTTTCTTTGAAATGTCAAGGTTATCCATTTACTTACCAACTCGCTAGTAGATAAAAAATACGTAAAATTGATTTAACATCAACACATTCTTATTTTCTTTTTAACCGATAAAAAAAGTTTACCTTTTCTTTCTTTCTCCTATAAATACACACACGAAAAATTATTTTATCTTTACCTAAAAAAAAGTAAGAAAAATAACATTAAGGTGATATTTCAAAATATTGTTAGGCGTGTATTATTATAGAAAAATTAGTTTTTGATTCAATTCAATTGAGTTAAGGAATAACATGTCTTAAAGGGTGTATTGTTAGCACTCATCTATATTATATTTAATTCCTCTTTAATATTAAAATTATAATTTTAAGGATTAAATATATTTTTGGTTTTTGTAATTTATTGTTTTTTTATATAATTTTTTTATGTTTTAGTCTTTACAAAATGTGTTTATTTTATCTTTTGTTC
>PYAF01002306.1:586224-607502 GCA_007407185.1 Glycine tomentella
AACCAATTTTTCATATATAATTAATATTTTTACAGACTTTTAATTACAAATCACACATATACTACCATTGTTGTTCCTAAATATAAGACTTCATTTTTGTTTGTCCCCTTTTCATAAGACTATTTTCATATTATCTTTTGCATTAATTATTTTCACCAAAATACCCTTATAAGGATTAGAGAAGGTTAGTACACATTAATTAACTAGGTAGAAAATAATTAAGTGAAAAGAAAGAGATGACAGGTTCCAAGGATTTTAAGAGTAATTTTCAAAAATAATACAAATTATTAATAAATTTAATGTTAATAATTAATTAACTAAGTTTTTTAAAGAGTATGAATTAATTAAAAGAGTCTTATACTTACGGAAAAAGGTAGTAACTTTTATATTAATTAATTTCTAATTGGTTTAGACATAAAGTATATTAAACTCCTTATATCTCAAGATCATTGCATTGGGTGATTTTGATAAGTAGTGTCACTCACAAACATCCTTGTTAACATTCAACTGTGTCCTATTAATCCAATAGGTGTTACTCAACAATACTCATTAAGTTTGTGGAAGAGGATTAAGTTAAATTCTCACAACAAATCCTTAGCAAGGAGAGAAAAATTTGAAATATGACTAAAGTCACTACACTTCAATATCGAAGATTAGTCATATAATTGATCCAAAGAATTGAAATTTATAAAAATATCTTTTAAGATTCCAAAAAAAATAAATCCTAATTACATGATTAAAAAAAAAATTGTCAACACTACATCGAGGGTCTGAGAGCCTAAAACTATGTCACCACTAGTGACTTTTGATCACTATGTTGTGAGAGTCCACCAATCGTTATGGTTGCCTAAGTCCATGGATCATCATAGCTATAAAAGTCTTGGTACTATTGTAGTGTGTTTTTTTTCCGTTGAACAAAGAAGAAGTAACAATTTATTACTTCTCACAAAATATACACTGGAACACGTGTCCATAGATTGAAACGGTAAAACAAACACACGTAGTTGTTGGTTTTCTCTGTCCTCCAATTGTTCTAGTTATGAGCAGCTTCAGAAAATGTAATAATTAAGTAAAAACTCACTAGCTAAAAACTCACTATTTAAGTAAAAATGTAATAATTAGGTAAAAAATGGTTGAGAGAATAAGATTCCAATAATTTTAAAAATAATTCTAAAAAATTAATATAAAATATTGACAAAATCAGTAACTAACGAAAAAATTACGTAAGAATTTAAGGGGGTGCTGGGTGATATATATGGGTAATACATCAGTTTGTCAGAGATCATTATAAATAAATAATCAGGAGATCTACTTTCAATATGCTTAATGTGTATAACGAACTCGTTCAAAATTAATTTCCAAAACATACAATATCAACTCTTGAAAGGAAAAATCTTTCCCAACTCCAAAGATACAAATGAACCTTATCTTCAGATGAGGACTCCCAAAAACTTCTCAAACGAATAAAGCTAAAATATCAAGTAATTTTACCGGCTGAAAGCCACTGTACACTCAGTTCTCACAATAAGAGAAGACAAAAATTTATAGCATAATCTATTAGAAAAAGAGAAGAAAAAAAGAAAAGAAAAAGAAGAATGAACCTTAAGAGATATTAACAACAGAATCTGAATAAAAATTTCACTAATACTTAGTGCCATAGCAACCATTTGGTCCTGGGACTGAAATAGGTCGAGTGACAGGAAAGCCAGGTTGCAGAAGGGGAATGTGGCTTTGAAGTGCAAAGGGCTGATGTCCACTTGTTAGGACAGGAGGGGGAACGCAAACTGGCAGTGCTGGACCAATTGTTCCTCCTGTGTTTGGAAAATATAACTATTATCACAAGAAATGCAAGTCTATATTTTTCAATTTGGATGCCAAAATCATGGAAAACTATTGTCCTATTTGGATAAACTTCTCCATAAGTGCTTGTAGAAAAAGAAAAAGAACAAGAAAAAGATAAAATGAATTAAGCTTCTGCAGAAGTTAGATGATAGAATTTCTATAAAATTTAAGTGCATAAATTGATTTTAGCTTACAGAAAAAACTCTATTCATTTTGCCTTTTTATTGTCTTCTCTTGAGTATTTACCGAGAAGTTTATCCAAACAGGATTATATGCAGTTCTAGCATAAGCATAGCTTCAATTACTACATGCCATGGTATCAAAAAGGCAAATTTTATCAAGTGTCCTTAGGACACTTATTCAGGATTAGAAACTAAACAGTATTAAATGAAAAGTAAAAGCTTGTTAAGTTTCCAATGTATTAAATGTTGAACTTTTCTTCAACCATTTTTTATTTTTAATACTTAATAACTGCACTTAGGAAACTCATTAGTAAAACCCCATGAAAATATAAAGATATTAATGAGGTATGTCAAAATGTGTTTGTTATTTATTGACCGTGTAACTAAAGAATTTATAAAGATGACAGTAATAAAGATGATTTTTTGGATCTATGACCGCATATCTCACCAAGGATAGCTATGAAAACTATGCCCTGAGGTGGGGTTGTTGTTAGGCATAACAATAAAGATAATGCAATAATAATGAGACATTTTTCATTTTAACAAAATTAAGTTTTTACCCTGCTGCTTTGGAAATTGTACATGATTCAACAGAGGGCGAGCTGAGACTGGTGGGACAGCTGTCGTTCCATGAATCAAATCCTACAATCATAAGTAAAATGTAAAAAGACTAAGCTAATGATGGTCAAATATCATAATAAGCATTTCAAGAGGGAAAAACTGCTTATAATTGGATTTGACTGACCATGTAAATATAAATTTTTTTAGCAAAGTGTAGCAATTATCTCTTGATTGAATTAGACACATAATAAGATACAAGCACAGCCATCCATTTTCTTAGAAGACACGTCCCCTTTAAGAATCTGTAGTATAGTTGAAAAGCTACAGCACTCTTATTATCCGCTGACAATTCCTTAATTTGTTTTTAAATCTTCTACAAAATTAATTTCTTCCAATTTTGGCTTAACCTTCTTTTATCAAGTCAAATTTAAGAAACTTCCAAACTGAAAATTATAGGGCATGCTATCTTACATGGGAAACTGGCTGAACATAGACTAACTGGGGGGAACGTCCAACCATAACCTGCATTCAGAAAAAAAGATCATATCTTGCTTATGGCTGATTTTTCAGTTAACTAAATACCGATTATCTCCTACACCAATTATTATAATTTACATACGAAAACTCAAATTAGATATATGGAACATAAGATCTTGTTGTACGTACAGCAGGAGAGCTTGGTTGCATATAAGCAGGTTCAGACAAAACCGGACTGTAATGTGTAGCATATCGTAGAGGTTGGGTTCTATGTGCCACATGTCCAACAATCTGTTGCCAAAGAAATCGACAAAATAACTAGAATGAGTATTGAGTATTATATTCTTTTAGATTGTTCCTGCATTTATGACATTTGACATCAAATACACATTTCAAGCAGGCACGGATGCATACGAGACAAAATATCAGAAAATTTATTAATACGTACAGGTTGTGAAAATTGAGAGCCACTGCCACCATTTCCCACTGTCAAATTACTATACTGTGCAACTTTAACAGGCATTGCTGGCTGAGAAGCAAAAGTATTGAATCCAACTTCAGGTTGAATAGTAACAGAGACTGGAGGAGAGCTATTTGGTATGTATATCATGTTTGCAGCAGAAGTTGCTGATATAGGATTTGCAAAAGATGGAGAGAAGGTTTTGGCAGCTGGATTGAGCTTAAATTCCTAGAAGAATGTCACAACAAGAAATTGTTAAAAGTATATCAACATTGATTAATAGAAATTTTCACATTATTTTAAACTTGGCACTAGCTATTCTATTACGCTGTTTGGTAAACCAAACTAAAATCTTTTGAAAATTTAAATCAATACTTCTAAGGATTTTAAAATGGTGGATGGCATATATAAGGAGCAAAACATGAAAAGATAATGGATCACGAAGTCAAAATGTTTAGGAATAGTGTAGCTAACAGAGTACTTGGGAGATGAATTGATATGATATGTGAAGACCTGATGATGATCCATATTGACGACAGATAAGCTTCCAAAATAATATTCAGTTAATAAAATGCATCAAATAAGATACACCAATGTATCTAACATGCTGTGCAATGATAAGAACCCCTCCCTCCCCCCACCCCTACACACATACCAACCTACATCTTTTTCCTTTTATCAGGAGCTGTTTGGTTTAAGTTAAACTGATTTATTTACCTTAGCATTTCTGGTAGAATCTGTACCCCTTGGAGCAGATATTTCAATGGATCTTGCTGGCTGTGAATCTTGGATGATATCCACACCTTGGTTTAAATTTGTAGAGACAGAGTCTGCAGAAGTAGACCTTTCACTATTCCGATCATTGGCCTTAACAGATGCAGGGGCATTGTTGCAGAGTAATCCATTATCAGAAGGACTTGATGTCCTATCGGTGCTTCCATGCTCTACAGCTACCTCTTGGCCTAGACATGTATCGGCTGTAATGTAAGTTCAAGAGAATTAAACAAGGGAACACAGAATTATGAAAGCAATATTCTCATCTTGTGCAGGGAATATGGGATTTAAGTATTCAAGGTTAGTGACCACAGGCCATAGCTCAAATTAGATTGAACAGGTGTTGGTTAACCAGATAGAAAAGAGAGGTAATATTATGTAAAAATATTGGAAGAAAAAAAGACAAAAATAATTTTATTTTCGGTAACCACAGCTTTGTATATTGATATCAGGATAAAAAAGGATGCCCATGCACGTAAAAGTTCTTCAATATATATATCTTCATATCAGGATAACAAACTGACATGCCTTATCGGTTATTGTGCATTGCTGAAGTAGGGAGGTGTACAAACTAACAAATATCCATAAACATTAGTAGTTATGCCATTTCGATATACAGTGGATATGGATAATTTTGCATGCAGTAGATATTGGAGAGATCTAACTCACTTTCATAGTTTGAATTGAGGCTTTGAATCTTTTCATCCTGTAGAAAATCAAAGCTTTAGAATAAAAAAATCCAAACCATAAAAAATGTGCGGAAATCCTGATTAGAATTACTAGCTATGCATATGTCAACATACAATTTTTTCATTAACAAACTCAGACTTCTGTCCGCAGTCATCAGTTTTCCCTTTTGAGTTGGACTTGTCGTCTCCAGCTTGTCTGTCGAAGAACAGTTGGCAGAAAAAATGAAAGAAAATACTGTCATATATCTGTATTTTTAAAACACTTTCTAGTGAGTGCAAATTCTTGTATTAAGATCATGGTAGTCAAACTCAAGATTACTTTGACTTAGAAAGGAGTCACAGAATCCTAAAAACGTGAAATCGTAACTCAGCATAAGATTCTACAAGATTTATAAAATTAATATACATGCAAAAAAAAAATGCATCCATAGTATAAATAAGTAAACAAACAATTATATCACAAATAAAATACTTAATTAAGCTTAAATTCATAATATTAGATTCATAAGAAGCATAAGAAAGTCAATGACTAAAACTCCATACAGAACTCATAAGTCATAAATTACAATCAAAACTTAACATACTGCAGTAGTTCCTACTGCCTAGTGCCTACTCCTAGTACAAGACAGAAGACATTAACACCTAGGCTAGACCTCTAAAATAGATCATACAAAATATATCCTCATTTCTTCCTTTTTCATGTCCTTGTCCTTCATCAATCATATTAGCAAGATGAATCAGTGAAATGAGAAAGAGAACCAGTGAACCACACAAACAGAACCACAGACACGGGAACAAAACAGAGAGTCAGAGATGACCTCGAATGTGGCCAAGAAGTGCTCTGGAGTCTGGACATGGTGAAAAAAAGCTCTGGTCACAGTGGTTTCTGCAGCAGTTTTGGGCATGGTTTAGAGAGGATGCAGAATTTGTGCGAGGTTGAAGAACATGCAGTATTAGAGTATGTACTCAATTCATCTAATACACAGCAATGCCTGCTAAGGTGTTTTCCTTGATTTTCTCTCTCTGTCTCTCAATTATCAGTTTGGTTTTGGAGCTTGGGTTTTGTGGGCTTAAGTTTTTAGAAGCCCAAAACTAAAAAAAAAAAAAAAAAAAACTTTACCTATTTCTGAAAGTTGGCACACAAAAATGTGACCCACGCAAACTCAAAAAACTCATTGATTCCAGTCGAGATTCTTCCGATTCTGCTCAGCAAACAACGGTAATTCTGAGCATGGATGAACAAGCCCAGGCATGGCAGAAGCGTAGAATTGTGATTCTACGAGTTGGGATGTGATTCTGATTTCTGACTACCATGATGAAGATTGTTAACAAAAACATACTTCATACCATACAATCGTGTATCAGATACGACATGGCTATATATCATTATCAACAACACCTTTAACCCAAACTAATTGGTGCCTGTGGTAGATGAACCCAATGATAGATATGAGGAAGTTGAAAAAAAAGGGAAATAAGATAAAAGAAAAGAAAATAAGATAAAAGAAAAGAAGAGTGAAAGAAAAGGGGGGGGGGGGAGGTGAAGAGGAAAAGGACTAAAAAGGGACCATCTGAAATATTTAGATAACAACGGGTCTAACCCTCCAGCAAGCTTATAGGTTTTCTCCATCCGCTGCCAATCTATATCCCACTTCATTAAGTCTTGTTTAACTATATTTCTCCAGGTAAATTTTGATCTACCTCTACCTCTCTTTGTGTCGAGCTTTTGGTAATAAACTTTTGTTCTTACGGGAGCATCCAATGACCGTCTCATTACGTGCCCAAATATCTAAATCTATGTTCCCTTATCTTTTCACTCACCGGTACTACTGCTACCTTTCGTCGAATATTTTCATTTCTTATCTTATCCACCTTTGTATAACCACAAATCCACCTTAACATCCTTATTTCTACTACCCTTATTGTATGCTCATGTTGCATATGTGTTGGCTAACATTCAACTCCATATAACATTGCATGTTTTACAGTTGTTCTATAGAATTTTTCTTTTAGCTTAAGAGGAATTTTGTGGTCACACACCAACTCAGATGCACTCTGTCATTTCATCCACTTTGCTCTAATTTTATGATTTACATCCTCATCAATCTCTTCACCTTTTTGAAAAATTGATCCCAGGTATTTAAAAACATCTTTCTTGGGTACCTCTTGACCAAGTAGATGCACGAGATCTTGATCATCATTTCTTATCAGTGAAAACTCACATTTCATATACTCAGTCTTACTTCGGCTTAACGTGAACCCTTTAGACTCCAAAGTGTTTCTCCACAATTCAAGTTTCTTATTAACACCATCTTTGGTCTTATCAGTAAACACAATATCATCTGCAAGAGACATACACCACCACACTTCTTCTTGAATATCTTTTGTTAGTTCATCCATCACTAAGACTAAGGCAAAGAGATAAGAACTAAGAACTGAACCTCTTATTGTCTACAAATAGGAATAATATCAATCTCATTCCTTTCTAGAAATCATCCATAAAGAGGACAATTTCTATTTTTGGTTTGTTGGAAATCCCACATCAACTAGTGGTATAACCAAATTTAAGTATACAATGACACTATTCATCCGACTAGCTAGTCTGCTACGACCACTAGTAAACCACTTTGCTATGGCATCCCCTGCAGCACGTGGGGGTTGCTCTGTCTTGCTATGTCACTATAGCATGTTATTTAAAACCCTGCACATATCTCTATAGGGTAAGGGATCACACTAGGCTCTGGTACCATCTTAGAATGTGGGTTTGGAACTAACTCAACGCCAAAAGCTAGCTCATAGGGTGAGAGTTGCCCTCCACTTATATACTCTATCTTAACACTATTTCTAGCCAATGTGAGACTTGGATTTTTCCCAATACACCCACCCTCTCACGCCTAACACTTTTGGGCTTGGTATGTGGATAATATGGTGGGTGATCCGTTTAATGGATATAGAATAGACTCTGATACCATCTTAGAATTTGAGTTTGGGTTTAACTCAACCCCAAAAGCTAGCTCATGGGGTGAGAGTTGTCCCCCACTTATATATTTTATCTTCGCCTTATCTCTAACCAATGTGGAACTTGGGTGGACTTGGATTTTTCCCAATACATGATAACACCACTACTAATACCATTTGGTAACACCCCAACTATCAGTTAACAATGTAGCATTGTAGCTTGAACAAGTCGAAATCAAAGGACTGAGATGACCGGCAGTAAGCTACTTATGCTAATCTTTGTCGTGTTAAGTATTCAGAACTAAAGCTGATGCACAAAAAATTCATCACATACAAGCCAGTGGGACACAAGTCAAGCCACCTAACACCGTTATTCCTTTTGTAGTCTTATGATCTTATCTGACATTATTTTCCTTTTTCTAGATAAGCTTTGAATTCTAAGCTTTCATAACTCAATAAATGCAAAATAAAAAGGTTACCTAGTTACCAGAGTTTGTAAATGGACAAAGCTTCGTGATCATCATATTCATAATAAAGAGGTTCCATGAGGAATATAAATTTGCACCAGAGCCAACGGAGAAAGAGGTACACTGGTGTTTAACAAAAAATCTACATATTTTGCTAGCTAAATAAGATAGTGAATAGTTGAGCAACCAGCAAATTCAAGTTGTGAGAGCATTTGAACACATTAACTTTGGAAATTAGCAAATGACAGAAAAACACCCACTTATTTAAATCACAAATTTTGTAGAAAAGATTACTCAACAATGGCATGTGCATGGCAAGCAAAGAATATACAGTGAATGCTTCTGTTGGATGTCAGTAATAAAACATAGTAATAAATTAACGTAAGTATACTTAACACACAACTCTTCATGCATGCAAATGAATTTGATTGGAGATATCATAGTACCTTAATTGATTAACCTGTTTTGCATCCATCAAAGGTCCTGTATGATTCTCTAACACACATGTTAGACTCTCGGAACAAATATTATGCGCAACTGCTTCCTCATCATCACCAGTTATGTTTCCACCAACACCATCTGCAGGAAGCATTACTCCCTATGCACAAAGCAACATGTGCATTAAGCACATAGTTACATTCTAATTATAATATGTTTGAACTCATATGATACATTGCATGGTCTGAGTGTCTTACCTTAGCTACAACTTGCACAAGATCATTGGATAGAATCACTAGCGTATCCACGAAGCCGTCATTTCCAACATTAGTGTTGCCCTTTCCCTTCTTGGTCATCCTTGCTTTCTTCAAAACAATACCTAGACATAACACAAAGCAAAGAAATGCTATGAGTTTTACTTATACCAAAGATCTTCACTAAAATTTAAAAGAGGTTTTATGCTAAAACTCAATAATTAAAGATATTAACAACTAGGTTAGGAGGTTTCTGACTTATCTGATCACCCATTTTAACCTGTCTAAATAAATAATAGACAACATGAATCCAATGTATTTCTTCCTCCCAAGAGTTAAATAAACTTTTTGTATAAACAAGTTCATTCAGTAACCCCTAGATCCAATAGTAAAACAAAGGTTAAACTATTCACTTAGTCTCTATAGTTTTCCTCCTTTTAAGTTTCGGTCCCTATATTAGAAAATGATAATGAAATTTTTTATAACGGTTTTATACCGTAGAAACTTTTTTCTATTATGTTTGTAAACTTTTTTCTATTATGTTTGTTAGGACTTAGGATCAAACTTAACTTTTATGCATTATAAGGATTACCATTTTACTCGTACAGAGACTAAAACTTAAAACGGAAACATCTATAGGAAACAAATGAACAATTTAAAACCTAAAACAAATACAATTATAATAAATAAATTAGATGACAGAATTAATAACTAATTCAATCCCTCAGATTTTCACAGCTAACTAGTTCCACACAAAACAACTGACGCTAAAAACTATCAACAGTCTCAGGATCTATGGTTTTATGTTTCAGCAAAAACAAATAGAAGACAAAGAAAGCCACCCAGATGAAAATCACACGTGATTGTTCAAGCAGGGCAATGGGAATTTCCCAAAATACGAAATTTCTCACAACCCATTTGAGCCTACAAGGGAATCTACACAAAAGAACCGAATTTCCCAGAAAAAAATAGTGTGAAGAAATCAACGAGAGAAAGAAGAGGAAATGAACCGTAATCGGCGTGAACAGAAGCAGTGTGGAAGATTCCGGAATAGACAGAGCCATCCTTAACGTGAACATCGACGGGGTGGCCAACGATGCACATGGTGGTGAAAAGCAAGGCTTCGCTGAGTGAATCACAAGAAGAAGAAGATGATGATGATGAAGTGTGATTCTCTGTGATTGAGTCCCTGCTTCTGCAACCCATCTTCAATTTTTTTTTTTTCTGTCTCTAGAAGCTTATGCTTCTTCTGCTGTTGCAATTGAACGAAGAGATCTGGCAATTGCAAAAACGAGTTTCGTTATGACAGAGAGCGAGCACCATACACAAGCCTACGTTGTCGTTTGTTCCTTATATTTCATATTTATTCATGCCCTGTTATTTTTTTTTTTTTTTTCCTCCAAAACTAATAGTAGGACTAGGAGGATTGTTCAGTTTTGCAATATGGCCACTGTTCTTTACAATAATTCATCTTAGTCCTGAGTGGCAACTCTTGTATAAAATCATTGGCTAAAAGGTCATTTTCCCCCTTAAAATATATAGTCTTATCATGTTAGTATTTAAAAATAAGAAAATAAAAAAAAATCGATTGACGACTAAAACTATTTTTTAGCTGACATCGATAAGTTTTTATTTTTGACATTAGCAAGGACTTTTTTTTGTTGGATTCAATTAAGGTTTTTTGTTTGATGTCAGTTAAGGCTATTTTTTGGCCGATGTTGACTAGGTTTTTTTGGCCGGCATTAGTTAGGACTATTTTTGCTGGTGACGACTAGGGATCTTTCGGTCGACATCAACTGAGGCTACTTTTTTGCCGACATTGACTGATAATGATTTTTGGCACATATCGACCACTACTATTTTTTGGGTGATATCAACAAGGATTTTTTAGTCGGCATCGACCAAGGCTATTTTTTTTACTAAAGTTGACTAGCATTTCTCGATCTATTGTTAGATGAGACAATTTTTTGGATGACGTTGGTTAGGGTTTTTTGGACGATGTTGGCCAAAAAAATAGCCACAATTAACATCGATTGAAAAATACTGGTTGATGTCAGTTATAATAAAGCCTCAACTAACAACGACAAAAAAAAAACCTAGTCGATGTCAACAAAAACTAGACATGACTAATCTCGACCAAAAACCATAGCCAATGTCAACAAAAAATAGCCATGACTGATGTCGACCTGATGTATGTCTAAACTCCTTAGACATTGATTTCCCCAATCTATCTTGTAATGAAACTCAATCTTCAAGAACATTTTAAGAACTCAAACTCTTACTCAAGATTTTGGAGCAAGAGCGGCATGAATGAGGTCCAAAGAAAGTAAGAAATGGAGGACGAAATTAGACAAGGAATGAAGGTGGATGACGCCATGGAGAGGCTTTCCAATGAGTCTAGGAAGAATCGCGACAATAGCCTTGAAAAACCATTGATAAGATCCAAGAAGTTCTTGCACAAGAACAAAGAGAGAAACTCTCACAAGAAATTTCTGATTTCTATTAATTTGTCAAAAAAGTGAATACAATACATTTTTGTTGGCTTTATATAGCCAAGGTCCCAAAGCTTTTCTTATAAGCTACCTATGCTAAAAATTTGCAAGCTAAATGCAAGTGGAATGAAATGACAAATGAAATGAAGCTTGAGGTGCAAGCTATTCATATGATGACTCATGGCTGAGTCAGCCACGTGCAAACTACAATTTTTACAAGTTTACATAGGTACTAAAAATTACATACAAGTGCACCTACACTTATTAAACAATTGTCACTATAGGCCTGTTTATTGCCACTAAAGACCTATTTATTGCCACTACAATTTCAATTATAAGTGCTGGAATTAAATTTAACTTGAGAGTACAAAATCCAGTCCTTGTTCTTAAGTTGTGTGCTTCTTAATGCTTGTCTAAGAGATGCAAATTAACTTTGATGTGCTTTTGAAGGGCTTGAGTTCTAACTCTTGTCATGGGTCCATTAAGGCTAACCAAAGGAAGCTCTTCAAATTCTCCTCCTTGGCCTTGAGCTTGTAATAAACCTCCATCACGACCAAAAATCTTAATCAACGTCGGCCAAAAAATGACCTCGAAAGACATCTATTGAAATAAAACCTTAACTGGTATCAACCAAAAATAGTCTCGACCAATGTCAATTAGAAAATTCATCAGCCGACATTGGCAAAAAAAAAAAACTTTGGAAGAGATCGACAAAAAAAAATCCTCGACCAAAGTCAACCAAACAAAATCCTGAGTGACATCGTCTGAAAAATAGCATTGACCAATGTTGGCTGAAAAACATCATTAGCCGAAGTCGGCCAAAAAAATCTGGATGACATAGACCAAAAAATAGCCACAAACAAAGTCGGCTGAACAATATCCTATTCAACATCGTCTGAAAAATAGCATCAACCGATGTCAGCTGAAAAACATTGTCAGCCAAAGTCAGCCAAAAGAAATTTGAACGAAATCGAAAAAAAATAGTTCAAACCATATTTGGGAAAAAATATCCTATTCAACATTGCCCGCACAATAGCATCGACAAACATAGGCTGAAAAATATCATTAGCCGACTCACTGAGTTGAGTCTTGATCCAATACCTCGACCAAATTGATGACCGATCTGAGTCTAATAACTATGCTACCAAGTCCTAAGTACGTCAACACGAGCATGCTCCATAAAGCATGATCGAACACAACCATGTTTCAATAAACGATAGAACTCGAAGTGAGGATTTGAAAACCAAGCATGGTCATTCTCAACCCATATATGTATATGTGTGTGTGTGAGAGAGAGAGAGAGAGAGAGACAAAGAGAGACCGTGCTCATACCATTTAAATCTAAAAATTTGAAACATGTTTAATAATTTATTTTAGGATCTTGCTAACTAGTGTCTTTAAGATCTTGCTAACTATAGTAAGAGGGAATTATTGCATGGTCGGGATCGCCTGGTGTTAATCAACCTCCACATAACACGTAAAGTGCTGTTAATTTTATCTCGTAAGTTAAAATACTTGATTACGTGTGATTTAGCAATTGGTTGGAAACATGGACACGTTTGTTGGGTACCAAGCAATCACACAACAATCGAGATAGGAGAAAAAGAAAAAGGAGAAGAAGAAAACAACACACTGAGTTTATCCTGGTTCACTCAATGTAGGCTACGTCCAACTATTCACTATATTTCCTTTACACATTCGTACAATGTACTCAGGTTAAAAGGAAATATATAGGCTTAGAAACCCTAAGCACCGTAGCTATTCATGGATCCAAGCCCAAACTACAAATACTAAAACACAAGGCCAACAACACTACTAGGCCTCGGAAAAAGTTCCGGGGCGCTGCCCTCTAGTCCCTGCTGAGGAGACTCCTTTGGGCCTCCGTGCATATCTACTGATGGCACAGTATGAGGCATACCCAACATTCTCCCACTTGGCGAATGCTTTGCATGCTTCTTCAATCCCAATGCAGTTGCACACCATTCAAACTTCTCTGAAACCACTGTCTTGGTCTGAAAATCAGCATCATTCTCCTTTGTGTCAACCTTCTTCAACATTACTACCTTGTCTTCAATCATTTCTATGATGAAATGGTATTAGATGTCTATGTGCTTGGTCCTAGCATGGTATCTTGGATTTTTAGCCAGAAATATAACACTCTGACTATCACACCCAAAGTCACATCTCCTTGTGTCAGGCCAAGCTCTTTACACAATCTTTGCAACCAAATAACTTCCTTGACAGCATGTGCCAAGGCCATGTATGACGGCACAATATGAGCCATACCTAACAATTAACACTAGTCTTCTTTAACAACCACTTACAACCGATTGCTTTGATCTGCAGGTAGTTCCACCAAACTCCAAGTTTGATTTTTTATCAGAGAGTTCATCTCTTCGTTCATGGCTTCCTCTAACTGTTTGGCAGCATCTGAATCTTTAGCTTGCTTTACACTGCTCGGGACATCATCTGTGATACTCAAAGCATAACTATTGTCAGTGGCACAACAATTATAACTTTCAGGTGTATACCTCTCAGGTGGTCTTCTCTCCCTTGTGGATTTCCTCAAACTTTGTACTTCAACTTCAGACTCGGTATCAAAAACTGTATCTTTCACCCTCTCATATTCATCAACTTTAGAATATGAATTTTCCTCTCCAACCTATGAGCTATGAACATCAAACTCTATTGCCTATGAATTTTCAGAAGCTTCTGGAAAAATCTGATTAAGCTTTTCTTCCTTGAACACGACATCTATGCTGTAAGTTATACTTTTAGTTTCTCGGTTCCACAACTTGTACCCTTGATGCCATCCTTGTACCCAATAAAATAGCACTTTTGAGACTTACTGTTAAGCTTGCTTCTCTTCTTCTTGGGTATGTGTACATATGCTTCACAATCAAATACTCTGACATGAGAGATGTTTGGACTTCTTTTAAACAATGCTTCAAAAGTTGTTTTATCCTTCAAAGTCGATGCAGGAGACCTATTCTTCAAATAACAAGCAATAGCAACTACCTTCGCCAAAAACTCAGCTGCCAAGCCTGCACCACTTAGCATGCTTCATGCCTTTTCAATGAGAGACCGATTCAACCTCTTTGCCACCCCATTCTGTTGAGGTGAATAGGGCGTTGTCTTTTGCCTTGCAACACAACTAGCCACACAAAGCTGATCGAATTTTTTAGAACAAAACTCTCCACTATTGTCAGTTCTCAGCACCTTGATTTTTCTGTCAAATTGATTTTCTACCAATGCTTTGAACTCTTGGAATTTTTCAAACACTTCATTCTTGCTATGTAAGAAATAAAACCACACATATCTAGAATAATCATCAGTAAAAGAAACATAATACCTAAATTTTTCGAGTGATGCTACAGGTGTAGGTCCAAACATGTCGCTGTGTATCAAGTCAAGAATCTCTTCAGCTCTTCCACCAATGGACTCAAAGACATCCCGATTTTGCTTGCCATGTGAACAGTGATCACAAAACCCGAAGCCCATTGAACAGCTCGAAATCCCTTCTACCAACTTCTTTGATGTTAAAGTCTCTAGACCTTTCCCACCAATGTGACTCAGCCTCCTGTGCCATAGCATTGCAGTGTCTTCCTTTGCGTGCTCAGATATACAACCATCACCACTGAACACTGTATGACCCAATAGTTTCCACAGTTTGCCGTGATGCTCTCCTCTGGCAATTACCGTAGCTTCACGAGTCAGTTTGCATGAATATTTATCACTGCTAAAATTTATACATGCATCTGCCATACTTCCAACAAAGATAAGATTTCTGATCAGACCCGGAATGTGAATTACATCCGATAGATTCTTGACTGTTCATTCTTTCATCTTCAGCCTTACCTTATCATGTCCCATAATTTCCAGGGTCGTGTCATCTCTTATTCTCACTATACCACCAGAACATGTTTGATAAGTGTAGAACGACTCCCTTTGAGGTGTCATATTGAACGATGCTCCATTACCAATTATCCACTCGTTGTAGTCACTATGAGGACTTAACACTACATACAGATCTCCCACGCTATCATCATCA
Organism: Glycine tomentella; assembly: GCA_007407185.1. Taxonomy (NCBI): domain Eukaryota; kingdom Viridiplantae; phylum Streptophyta; class Magnoliopsida; order Fabales; family Fabaceae; genus Glycine; species Glycine tomentella. The sequence goes on from PYAF01002306.1 coordinate 601,870, forward strand.
TCCTTCTTTGTACCAGAAAATGATGATTCATCCCGTTTCTCAGGACCCACAGTACACTACAACTGTCCCTGCTGAAGTGAAACCATTTTTGCTATCCCAGACACTTGATCCAGGTATTAGCTCACCTCCTTCAACACCATTACCCGAGACACCATCTAGAGATGTTCCTGATTCTATACAGCATTCTGCACCTGAGGTATGTTCTCAATCTACACATTAATTCCCCTAATACTGATCATCCCTCAAACCCTCTTGTTCAACATTTAAGATGCTCTAACCGACCCAACAAAGGTATCCCTAACACACTATATGAACCTGATCTCAAAGCAAAAGCTAAAAATCCCATTAGTAATTATGTGTCTACTCATAAGTTTTCTGGATCATATGCTCTAGCTATAAATCAATTATCTTTTGTAGCTATTCCTAACAATATACAGGAAGCATTGGCGAATCCAAATTGGAAAGAAGCTATGAAAATTGAAATGGAGGCTCTTCAGAAGAACTTAACATGGGATATTGTCCCTCTGCCACAAGGAAAGAAGACAGTTGGATGTAAGTGGGTTTTCACTGTGAAACTCAAAGCTGATGGGAGCATTGATAGGTACAAAGCAAGATTAGTTGCTAAAGGGTTTACCCAAAAGTACGGGATAGATTATCAAGATACATTTGTACCAGTAGCTAAATTGAACACTATTCAGATATTATTATCTCTGGCAGCAAATCGAAACTGGCCTCTCAAACAATTTGACGTGAATAATGCCTTTATAAATGGAGACTTGGAGGAAGAAGTTTATATGGAAATTCCACCGGGTGTAAATCTGCAAAACAGATGGAAGTTTAATACATGCAAGTTGAAAAAAGCTTTATATGGGTTAAAGCAGTCACCTAGAGCATGGTTTAGGAGGTTCTCACTGGCTATGAAGAACTTTGGATACAAACAGAGCAATGCAGACCACACTCTCTTCATAAAGCATAAAAGGCAAGGTAACTACTTTAATTGTCAATGTAGATGATATGGTCATGACTGGAGATGACTTTTGTGAGATGGAAAAATTAGAAAAATACTTAAGTATTGAATTTGAGATGAAGGATCTAGGACAACTTAGGTAATTTTTGGGTATTGAAATATCAAGGTCTAAACATGGCATATTCCTTTCACAAAGAAAATACACTATGGACTTCCTAAGTGAAACCGGGGATGCTGGCCTGTAGACCAGTAGAAACACCAATGGAGATGAATCACAGGTTAGGCATTTACCCGTATCAAGTGGCCACTGACATTGGTAGATATCAAAGATTAGTTGGGAGATTAATTTATCTATCACACACCAGGCCATATATTTCTTGCAGTGAGTATAGTTAGTAGATTTATGCATTCTCCAAGCATAGAACATATGGAAGCAGTATATCGAATTTTGAGGTATTTAAAGGGATCTCCAGGGAAAGGATTGTTGTTTTCCAAAAATAAAACCTCATCTATTTTTGGTTTTACTGACTCTGACTGGGCATGAGACAAAACAACTGGGCAATCAACATCTGGTTATTTTACATTTGTAGAAGGCAATCTTGTCACATGGAAAAGTAAAAAACAAAAGGTGGTAGCAACATCAATTGCAGAGGCTGAGTATAGGGGAATGACTCAAGGTGTATGTGAGTTAATATGGATTAAAAATGTCCTCAAAGATCTGGGAATTATCTGCAAACAACCGATGGAACTGCATTGTGATAATAATGTAGCAATTGCAATTGCACACAATCCAATTCAACATGACAGAACTAAACATGTTGAGTTGGATAGATAGTTCATCAAGGAAAACTTGGATCAAGGTATTATTCACTTCCCATTTGTCAGATCCGAAGATCAGCTTGCGGACATTTTAACTAAAGCGGTGTGAAGAAAAGTCAAAAGTCCTCCAAGAAGCAATAGGCAAATTGGACATGATTGACATCTTTGCTCCAACTTGAGGGGGAGTGTTGGAATGTAGCAATTTGAAATTCAAATTAGGAAAATAGTTTGTTACTTTGTTCTTGTATATTTCAAATTATATAGATAGAATTAGAACTTTGTTTCCTTTATTTTATATAGTTTGTTATGATTTTGAATGTACAGTTTGTGTATAAATACACCATTGATTATGAGGGAATAATAAATGAGAATTAAGAGACCTAAATGGTACTCTATTTTGACAGGTGCAAATAGGGGTTCTTCACTTCGAACTTTATCCCCTTTAGAGGAGCAAGTTTAAAATGTCTTCACAACATTTACTTTTAAAAAATTTCAGAAGGAGTTCCAGAGAGCAACTCAATACAAAGTGAAGAAAATCATGAGGAATACATTGTGCAACATTTCAAGGAGAGTAACATTCACAAAAGCATAAAGTTTTGTGGGATGGTGATGTAAGTAGTTGTGGTTGTAAGAATTTTGAATTTTGGGTATTCTTCGCCGTCATGTATTGACAATATTCCTGCATAAAGATTGTTTTCAAGTTTCAGTTAGATACTTGTCATCACGTTGGTGTCGTGACGAATTTCATAGACAAGTTGAAGCTTTTCAGATGCCAAGTGAAGGAGGATTTATAGACAAAGGTCCATCTATTGATAGTGTTGTGGAATTTGCTATCCGACACCGCGTGATCGGCTCGGCACCACAACCCGTCGGCTACACTCAGCTCGGCTCGTCGCGTACTTGGCACCACCTGTGCCCGAATTCCGCGTTCTCGGCCGAACTCGTCTCTTCTCGGCTGGGAGCTCCCTCAACCAACCATAACACTGGGGAGTCGAACCACTCAACCCACAACAGCCAACACAGTAAAACACAAACAAATGCAGCAGAAACAATCAAACAGTAAACGAGAGAAGAGAAGGGAGAAACAACACACAAATATAGCTTTACGTGGGAGAAAACCTCCAAGAGGAAAACCCACGGGACCAAGTCCAGAACAATCCACTATTCAACAATAATGGTTACAACGACGCTCAAACGGCCACCTGCCGGAGCTTCTCTTAGCCTCGCTACAACAGAAGTGAAACACTCTCAACAAGAAACTCTCACAGCTCTCGGAGACACCCTCGACGGTTCATAAACCGGAGAAACACTCACTCTCTGTTTTTGCTCAGCCTCTTTGCAGCCGCAGCTTTGCGTCTGCCTCTCACTCTGAAACTTTCGTCACTGTCTCACCTTATAATGAGGGTATTTATAAGAGAGACATCGCATTTAGGGATTTACCCTAAAAGGAAATGGGCCAGGACACAGCCTTGGGATTTGGGCCTAATAGCATTGTAACGGAATATACAACAATTCTCCCCCTTCCGTTGCAATGCGACAAAACGGCAACTCGGACAAAAGCCGATCTTCCAACTTGGCAACCCGATCTTCAAAGTCGGTCTTCCACTGAGATCCGAGGACACAACTCAACTCGGCCTTTCTCAACTCTACTCGACAATCCCTGCCGAGGTCATCTTCTAGTCGGCTCTTACCGACATCAACTACTCGGCCACTGCCGAGATCGACTCCTCGGCCACTGCCGAGGTCTTCTGCTCGGCCCTTCAAACCGAGTTCACAAGCCCGGCTCCCATGCAGCAGTCTTCAAACTTCATCACTGCTACCGGCTTCGTCATCATGTCAGACCAATTCTGACTTGTGTGCACCTTTTCTAGTGTGAGCTTCCCGGCCTCCACCGCATCTCGGATCCAATGATACCGCACATCAATGTGCTTACTGCGGGAGTGAAATGCCGAGTTCTGTGCAAGATGAATTGCACTCTGGCTATCACACTTCAAGACATACTCGTCTTGCTCATGGCCGACCTCCTGGAGAAAACTCTTCATCCACAGGAATTCCTTGCACGCCTCAGTCGCTGCAATGTACTCGGCCTCTGTCGTCGATAGTGCCACACACTTCTGCAATCTGGATTGCCACGTAATAGCTCCTCCAGCAAAGGTCATCAAATAACCCGTCGTCGACTTCCTTGAGTCGGAATCTCCCCCCAAGTCGGCATCCGAGTAGCCCTGCAACTCGGCCTTGCCATCACCAAACCGAAGACATACACGGGTCGTCCCGCGGAGGTATCTGAAGATCCACTTCACTGCTTCCCAGTGCTCCCTGCCGGGGTTCGAAAGGTACCGACTAACAACTCCAACTGCATGGGCGAGGTCGGGTCTAATGCAAACCATTGCATACATTAGACTCCCCACTACAGATTGGTACGGGATCTTCTCCATCTCTTCTCGGTCTTCATTTGAGCTCGGACATTGTCTCTCATTCAGCTTCAAATGTCCGGCCAAGGGGGTGCTCACTGTCTTGGCTTTGTCCATGTTGAACCTCTTCAGCATCTTCTCAACATACTTCTCCTGACTTAGCCACAGTAGCTTCTTTGCACGATCTCGGATAATCTTTATCCCGAGGATCTGCTTTGCTGGCCCCAAATCCTTCATTGCGAAGGACGAGCTCAACGCTCTCTTCAGCTCGACAATCTTCGTCTTGTCTTGCCCGACAATCAACATGTCGTCCATATATAAAAGCAAGATCAAGGAATCACCAGTCTCATACCTCTTCACAAATACGCAATGGTCGGCATCCGTCTTCATGAACTTGTGCTCGGTCATGAAGGAATCAAACTTCCTGTACCACTGCCGAGGTGCTTGCTTCAAGCCATAGAGACTCTTCTTCAGTCGGCACACTTTGCCCTCATAGCCCGGCACTTCAAATCCCTCGGGCTGTTCCATGAAGATCTCTTCCTCCAGCTCACCACGAAGAAACGCCGTCTTTACATCCATCTGCTCTACCTCCAGATCCATCGTAGCTGCCATGGCTAGAACTGATCGGATCGAGGTCAGCTTCACAACAGGAGAGAAAATTTCATCAAAGTCTATTCCCTTTTTCTGATTGCAGCCTTTCACCACAATCCGGGCTTTGTATCTCGACTTCTTGCCGACCTCCTCCTGCTTGATCTTATACACCCACTTGTTCTTCAGAGTTCGCCTCCCCTCGGGCAGCTCGGTCAGATCATACGTCTGATTCTCATGCAGCGACCTCATCTCGTCCTGCATGGCCTTCTCCCATTCAGCTCGGTCTGAACTCTCCACCGCCTCATCAAAGCTCTGAGGTTCACCCTCCTCGGCAATGATGGTATACTCGTCGGCTGGATATCTCGAAGAAGGTCTTCTCACTCTAGTGGGGTATCTCGGCTCTTCTTCTTCATCTTCGGAACCCGGCTCTGCACTCTGTGCCCGGATCCCGGCATCACTCTGCTGGGCACCATCTTCATTCACATCGCCTCCAGCGATGTCCTCGGTTTCTCCCCCTGCTTCAGCATCTACACGAGGGGCGGGTTCTTCTCCTCGGACAGTAACCCGGACTTCGGGCTTCGAGATGTCATGGATGGTTTCATCCTCATGAAAGACTACATCTCGGCTCCTCACAATCTTCTTTTCAATTGGATCCCAAAGTCTGAAACCGAACTCGGTCTTCGGCGATCCGAGATAAATGCACTCCTTCGTCTTTGCATCCAACTTCCCTCTCTCATCTTTAGGGACGTGCACGAAGGCTCGGCATCCAAACACCCTCAGGTGATCATAGGTCGCTTTCCGACCTGTCCAAATCTCCTCTGGAATCTCCCCTTCCAAAGGCCTCG
>PYAF01002306.1:614279-638413 GCA_007407185.1 Glycine tomentella
ATAAGGCTCCCACCATCATAATTCAAGTTTTCTTTTCTTTATTTAATTGTACCACTTTCTTTATTTAATTCTAGAATTACTACTATAAATAGGAGTATCATCAAGCATTGTAACACACAACATTTCCATTGAATACAAGAACAACAAGTTCTTCTCTTTTCTCTCTTTTCTCTCTAATCCTTTTAGTTCCTGAGCCATACAACACCGGCACAAGAGATTAAATTAAAATTGGAATAAATTGAAATAAAGAGATTATTGACCTGAACAAGTAGTCCAAGCATGTGCCTGAGCTTTGTTCATTGTCCTCCAAAGCAAAAGTAGTGATAGTGTCAGGGCCACACAAGTGCAGCAACAGAAAGGGTGCCCAGAATGCGAGCAAGAAGTTCAATATTCTGTATTAATACAGAATATGGCAGTACAAACTGCAAGAAGGTATGTAGACCAAAGCAACATAACCAATATGTTACTTCTAGAGCGTTTTCTGAAAGGTGCCAAGAAGGTGAGAATTATCTACAAGGAGAAACTGTTGAGGATAACAACGCGGATATTCCACTTAGACCTTACAAAATTTGGATTTGGGTTAACCATTTTCCTTTCCCTTTCTCTGTCTCTCCAAGGTGTTTTAAGATTTTAACTTTTAAGTAAGAGGCATGCATTGCATGACAAACATTTACGGCAGGAGAACACATGCATATAGATAATTTCTGAGATTTTTGCATTGTGAAAGGACAGTTTCAACAATGTCTTGGAGCATATTCGGAGGAAAGCAAATAAATTTGCAGATTCGATGGCCTAAGTTGGTTTATCTTTAACGTCTGATTTTTGTTTTTACAATAATTTTCCTTCCTTTGCTGTAAACTCCTCAACGGAGGATGTTGATGTAAGCAATTCTCAATTGTGAATTAATTAATTTTTGTCTGGTGTGTTCTCCCAAGAAATTCAGCAAAAAATTGTTATATAATCCTAATAAAATGTATGTTAATATGGTCCAAATTTATCTCTCTTCCCCTGTCATATTAACACTCTTTTCATGATCACTTGATATACAGCCAACAAATTATATTGTCATGTATTTTGCACCTCATCAAACAATTTAAAATTTGTCTATTGAAAATTATTACAAGCATATATACATACCTCAGGCGTTAGCCAACTTCAAATTTGAGAAATCAATAAATCATACAAGGAAAGGCTTAATCGTTAAAAATTAACATAAGAATACCAGGCTCAAATTCATGAATTAGAGAATGGAGCAAATAGAAAATAGTACCTAAAGTGAATATATAACTTCTAGCTACTTTCAATTTGTCTGTGACTGATTTGAAATTCGTTTGTCTTTTTCCTGACAAACAAATTTCGATCCATTACTTAATTATTGTTTAATGTTGAAATGAATTTATTTGGGGTAGAATACGTCAATCCAATCCTGGCCTGCATGCCTAATTCTAAAATTGATTAAAAAATGAGATTCAAGTAGATATATTTAAACAAAGAAGATCGAGTACCTGAGTGAAAAGTGGACGATGAGTTGGCTAACTTGGGGGCTGAAAGACAAAGAGAATAACAAATTAAAGCACCTAACATGCAGAAAAGTTATGGAGAAATAGAGGATCAATCAAATAGTGAAGAGAGCTATCACTAATAATATTTATTAAAGGCAAATGTAAAGTCTTCTTTTTTTTTTTTTTTTTTTTTGTGAATTCGAAAAATTTTACTTGTGAAAATAAAAAAATACTTTTAAGTCTTCTGCAAATTTTTTTTTATAAAAATAATTAATAAATTAGCAAGAAAATATACACAAAAATTACCTATACAAAAAATCTATAATATGATATTTTTTTCAAAATTGTTTCAATGTTAAAGATTTCTTGTGAATTTAAAACTTAGCTGTAAAAAATTTTAAAATATAAAAAATAAAAAATTGCAGGAAAAGATACACAAAAAATACCTATAATAATTATTAATTGTGTACCAAAACATAAGAAAGATTGAAATATGTATATTTTTAGACACAAAAGGTTTAAAATACCGTTAACTGGGATAAACTAATTTGTCTATGTATGTTTCTCTGGTTATTTACTTGGTATTCGAACTGATGAAGAAAGATGATTTCATACCCTCAAATCAAAATGTGTTGTGCAAGTACTCGACATTCAGCTCTAGACTGCACAAGAAAATAGAGCTTTTATATAAACTTAGAATGAGATATTCTTTGCTTATTCTGCCAGTTTTTGTAAACTATAATATGAGTCATGAAGTTTTTAGTTATTCTTTTCTTAAAACAACTATCAGAATACGAATATTACAAATTCTTTTTTAAAGTGTATGAGAAAAGAATCAAAGGGAAAATTTTGCATTTTTCAAAATCGCATTTAATTAGTTTTTTATATGACGAAATACCTTTAATAGCATTTTGTGTGCATACTAACATGTCCAAGAAAATACGAAATAACTATAACTGTGTGTATTTTAGCTCTGAAAATTATCTTAATTATTAATTTAATTAATTATAATAAATTCTATAAATAAAAAGTATTGAATACTTAAATTAGAATATCTATATATCATCAATGTGTAAATGAACTCACACGACGTTATTTTAACCTAAATAATAATCTTGAATTCAAGTCTTAAATTTACACAACAACATTATACAGAAAAAGTTTTGCTTCTTATAATAGTCATATTTAATTTAAATAAGATTTTCTTTTACAAATAATAGCTATAGTCTCAAAAAAATAATGATGGAAATGATAACTTTTTTCCTAAATATTCTAGTTATTTAATATTATAATATTTATATTTATATTTTAATGATAATTTGTTGTAATGTATAAAGATTTTTTTTAGTATGAGCAATTATAAGCAAAACTAAAGCCTAGCTAGGAACAGCAACTCCTAATGCATTTTGCTAACAAAACAGAAGCAATTAATAGGCGAAGGACAAAAATTCCAAATGAATCAAATGTTACTGCAATTTGACAGGTGGCCTATTAGCGATGCCATTTGCTTCCTTAGCACGGTACAGCTGATGGTGACATGTGCAGAAACGATTAAAGGTACCTAGCTATCATAAAATAGCATTGTAGAATTAGCAAGATTAACGATGGCATGCGTTATGTACGGGTTTTCCAACTATAATTATAATATATAGCAAGAGATTCTCTTGCATTGCCGTCTTTTCACCCAATGCTGTCTGCACAAGATGTTTTGCTGCTCGCAAAATAATTAGATGATCTCTTTCTACCCTTGTAATTCAGCAATCTGTTTGTAATCCGGTAATTGAGTGGTGTTTCCACCATGCATCCTGAGAAGATTAGGGACATTAATTCCACTCTTATATACTGATTGTTGATAACACTGTGTTAGTGAGTCAGTTTAAGCCAATGATTCTTTGCAACGTGATCTACAAATTAATCCATTACAAAGATTGTTGCCATGGTTTTAATTAATTGCGATCACAGTCGTAATTACTGTTGTATTGTATTGAGTCAAAAAAACTTTTATATTGCAGGTAATTGTGGGAAAATACAACTGATTCAATCATAATTACGGTTGAATTGCAATGAGTTAAAATACCTTGATATTACAGTCACAATATTATGATATTATGATTGCAGAAAGTTATTTAAAATCATGATTGTTGCATTTAAACTCAAAAGGATATTGTTTCATTTGGTTGCTCATGCTCCGGAAGACAATGTTAATATCGTGATTTTTGCTTAGGAAATATTCCACTCAATGAGAACCAAGAGAGGAAAAATTGGGTTGATAGCCATATAAAAGTGGACTTGGAGATTATACACCAAGTCAGTGTCACGTAACAAAATTTGTTACAGATTCTAAAATAAGCAAGAGAATGTAATATAATAACATTTGTTAAGAAAACAATATGTAATATATTCTAAAACAAAAAATATATTAATACTTCATAAAATTTAAAATGTACAATAAAATTTGAAGCTTGGTTGTTTAGTACAAAAAATACAGGATAAAATATACACAAATAATAACATTTAGCAAAAAAAACGTACTGTTTTTTTATCTCTCCAAATATCTTGAAATTCGGATTTAGTTCTGAACAATGATTTTATAAAATCGATCATTTTTTTAAACCTCTATCAATATTTCTATTTTTTTTATATTTTCCTATTATATTATATCACCAATCATATTTATACTTTTTTTTTTCTTTCTCTCCAATTTTCTCACCACTAGGTGTGAAAACATTGTTGTTTATTCGCTATAAAATTTAATACTAGCTAGTACATTTTAATCTCTACATTTATCAAAAGTGATGTTGTTTTAACCCTTCTCAAATACTAAAAGCATACACTTCTGTTAAATATAAATTAAAGTGTGTCAATTTTTTTTTTATAGAAACTCAAACACTGAATTTCAAAATATATTATATCCGGATATGTTTTTTAAACCACCGTATTAAGTCTTTTGATTTCCTAACTGAGACTCAAAATATACCATAAGTTCTAGTTCTTTAAATTGGCTATGAGATTAATCATCAGCTCATTCCTTAAAGCATTCATAATCAATCATTGGTTAAATGAATTATTTATCTTAATTTTATAGGTTTTATAATTTCACATTAATTTAAACACTCTATAAAAAATTATTTCAGTGCCAAGATTCCTAAATTGGATGTTTAAATTAATTTTATAGATCCTACAATACTTAAAAAATATGTTATTTATGGAATAATATTATTAAATAATAGTTGTTTACATAAACAACTTCATGTCATATGCTCCAGTGATTAAAATAAAAAGAAAGAGTTAAGCAACTCATGTAACTACTTCTATTGAAGATGATCTTCGTCTAATATATATTTTTGTTAATTATAATTTTATCCTAACATTTAATAGTAAAAAAAAATACATTTTTAAAGTATCGAAGTTTACCATAACTCAAAAGTTCACCAGCGAAGAGAAGATTTTATTCGTTTCTAAATTTTGTATTATAAGTATTAGTAGTATCACCAAATATTTCATTTCATGAACACGCGGTTAAAAAATTAAATTCAAGTGCGTGTCTTGAAAGATAACAAGCTAGTAGTATTTAACGCACAAAGTCATGTTCGTTTATTGTGCTTTTGCTGCCTGGAAGTAACTTGTCTAGAGCCAAAGCAAAAGAGAAGCATTTCCCTGTGAACAAAAAGACAATAAAGAGCAAACCAAAAGATATAAAGCAGGGAAGGGACACAGTTTTCTCCAATATACTAGCTAATAGCCAACTTCATAAAGATAGAGAATGAAACGGAAGAGTATGTTGGAAGAGTTAAAAATCTTCAACTTTTGTCTCTTTAGTGATGGAGGAAGATCTACACCACAACCACTCCAAGTCTGAACTGTGATAAAAGGAGAAGGAAGGAAGAATAATTTGTGATCAGAGAAAGCAAATTATTAAAGAGACACTGGCTCCTTTTGTGCACTGGCTATGAATAATCTTTCTTTAAGAAAAGAAAAGAAAGTAACAAGTTAACTTGCTGAATTGTTGTGCACAACATGGAAACTGTTTGGGTGGTCATTCTACAATAATTTTTTTTTTGTGTTAATTAACTACTACAAAGTATAAAAAAAACTCTTAATAATTAATAATTAAATTACACATAACTCTAAGGAATAAAAAAATGTTATGTTGGATTGAGAAGAGAATATTTACCTTGGGTATGCTTTTCTTTTAGAAAGATTAATCATCATTTTTATAAGTAATACTTTATATCAATCCCATCATCAACAAAAAAAAAAAAAAAACTAACTCCAAGGAATGAAAAAAAAAATGTCATGTCATGTACATCAGGCATGCATATGCTCGCTCAATCTCCTATTTAAAATGTTGTAACACCATAGGAAAAAGAAAGAGAAAGAAAAATGGTTAACCCAATTCCAAAATTTGCACGGAATGTATGGTCCAAGTGGAACATACGTGGTGTTATCCTCGTTAGTCTCTGCTTGCAGATAACTCTCATCTTCTTAGCACCATTCAGAAAACGGTCTAGAAAATCCTATTTGGTTTTGGTGCTTTGGTCCACATACCTTCTTGCTGATTACACTGCAAACTTCTGTGTTGGACTCATCTCCAACAAATATGGGGATAAAGACACGCCCATTTCCAGTGTCAACGACTTCTTGCTCGCGTTCTGGACACCCTTTCTGCTGCTGCACTTGGGAGGCCCTGATACCATCACTGCTTTTGCTCTGGAGGATAATGAACTTTGGCTCAGGCATATGCTTGGACTCATTGTTCAGGTAATTAACTATGTAACGCTAATGATTATTGAATTTTATATTGTATCAATTTTTGTTTAAATTTCTCTATATGTATAGGGTGTATTTATATAAACAGTTTTTATTTTTTATTGATTCTTGCTTTAGGATTTTTGGTGATTAGTGATTTTCTATTTATATGTATCTAAGCCTGACGGCAGACTTTAATTGAATAAAATTTGAGATTTTTTAATTTTTAATCCTTGGTATTCTTAGGAATCAACGAGACATTAAACTCTCGTTTCCCTTTCCCTTATGCTTCGCTGCATCAATTAGTGTATATCTTTCTATTAACAAATCCCATTATACACACACATATATATATATATATATATATATATATATATCTTTCTATTATTTTTTAAGTATACATATCTTTATATTACATCATATCACTTAATTATCACATTATCATTTATATATGTTGCTTTGTTCTATTTCTTTCATGATACTTATAACTTTTGAAATCCATAAAACATTATCCTAATTCACCTTTCTAATTTTTTATGCAATCCACACATAAGTTACTGTCCATTCCTCATTTATATATTTATTATTCAAAAATATTTTTAGACACCCAAAATATTATTTAACATCCAGTGAAATAATGATTAAAAAATAGAAAAAGATATAATTAAGTATGTTAGGGAATATTTCGAGGTAATATATAATAATAAAGAACGAGCTGAAAATTAATTTTTGTTACATTGCATATTTATTTTAAAATTTAGATGAAATAAAAAATTTATCCTCTTTGTCCTATAATAAGTGCTGCTTTAAAATAAAAAATAAGTCAAAACAAATTTAATTTTAAATACTTTTTAGAAGCATTTGATCAGTTGCACAAACTTTACATTTTACTCCCTACACTTAAAATCATTCCTTTTAATTGGTCTTTGTTGTTACAAAATGGCAAGGACTAAAAGATAAAATTTGTGCAACAAAAGGGACCAAGAAGGATTCAAAAGTGCTTATACATAGACTAAAATGGATGATTTTTAAGTTTAAGAATTAAAAGATAAAGTTTGTACAACTCTAATGACCAAATGAGTAAGTTTTCAATACTTTTTTTTTTTTCATTTATACCCCTAAGTATATTTTTTAGAATGTTGCTTATCTGCTACATCATTCCCAACAAAAGAAAATTATGAATAAGATTAATTTTGTAAATTTATTACACTTTTTCATATATTTACTAGATTTTTTGGGTCTTTGTAACACAATTTTATTACACTAAATGAAAAATATATATATTTTTAATAAATCTATCAAATATGTATTACATTTTTTTATTTATTTTTTGTTCTTATTTTATCTCCTATCAATAAGAAAATATCATATTTTCGTATTAAAGCTTACATATATTTTTGTTCTTTATCAATATGCTAACTTGTAATTTTAATTCTTGTATAATTTAAATCTTGGTTTGCGTTTTTATATCTTATTAATTAAAAAAACACTTTGAGTATGTATATATTATAATAGATTCATTACTATTTCATATTGTCTCTTTTATTATATCTTGCTAGTCATGCTAAACATATGCAGTCCGGGTGTATGGTGTTTTTTTTTTTTTTTTTTTTTTTTTTTTTTTTTTTTTTTTTTTTTTTTTTTTTTTTTTTTTTTTTTTTTTTTTTTTTTTTTTTTTTTTTTTTTTTTTTTTTTTTTTTTTTTTTTTTTTTTTTATTCATAGGAATTAAATACAATAGTAAGGATTTACAACACTCAGATTTTGCTCAACCGATCTAAGTTTCCTTGGTGTTTGAGTTTGCTCCTTCATTTTTGTCTCTGTTCTTATTAGCTGACTCGTCAACTACTGTTTTTGTAAGGCCGGTAGTCTTGTTTCTTGGCCGTTTTTCGACCCTTCCAGAATTAAAAATAAAATAAAATTAAGGTGGATATCGTACTGATGCATGCATGAGAGAATCATGTTCATTAAAAGATCATATATTTATGTATTTCTTTCGTTAGATGGAGCTTACCTTTATATTTACAGGTATGTCTAACTGCTTATGTGTTCCTCTTGACACTTCCTGATAACACTTTATGGATCCCTACATCCCTGGTTTTCATGGCCGGGTTCATCAAGTTTGCAGAACGGACTCGGTCTCTTCAACTTGCAAGTGTTGGCCACTTCCAACAATCTATAGTTCGCAAACCAGATCCAGGTCCCAATTATGCAAAGCTCATGGAGGAATTTAAATCTAGGCTTGATGCTGGACTTCCCACCGAAATAGTAACCATGCCAGAAATCTCAGAAGATCCATTTGTCGAAATTAATGAGCCAGAAACGAGTGGTAACACGGATCATGAACCCCCCAAAACAGAAAGTATGCAAGGAAATGATGCTAAAGTAGCTGATGGCATTCATAAATCTTCCCAACAATCAGATAAACCAGAACCACATGCTAATGATAATGCACAGGACCAGTCCAACAGTAAGACATCTATAATTCAAGTTTTAGTCTCACCAACAAAAAAAATATTTGCTATTAGTTTTAATAAAGAATTTTATGTATATGTTGGCAAAATGGTTCGTTACATAAGATCGAGAAACGCTGGGGACAAATTCTTTCAAATACATTCTCTTTTACTAGTTGAAATTTATTGAAAATTTTGTAGGTCTTTCATCATATTTAATGATTTCTTATAATAATTTTGTAGCTTTTAATATATTTTAACCGATTGGAGAGTGTGTGTTTTTAGCATTCATCCATTATATAATTCCCTCATTTAAAGTAATAAAGTCTCTTTCAAAATTTGTTTTATGTTACACTCACCATCCAACTGGCTCTTCAGATGGAGAGCCTAAAGACATAGATGGTGCTCCCCCAAAAACACATGATGATGATGCTACGAGCAATGATATCTATCGAGAACAGCTAACCGATGTGGAGGTAGTGAAGGGTGCTTATGACTACTTCAACAAATTCAAAGGGCTTGTTGTTGATATGATCTTCAGCTTCCAGGAACGTAGTGACAGTCGCAATTATTTACTCGAAAGAACACCACTAGATGCTTTGAGAGTAATAGAGGTTGAACTCAACTTCATCTATCAAGCTTTCTACACCAAGGTATCGGTCATAACCACCAAGTTAGGGTTTTTCTTTCGATTTGGGTCCTTTGCTTCACTCGTGGCGGCCTTGGTGGTATTTTATTATGACCAAAAGCGTGGCTGCGATCCCTTTGATGTTAAAGTCACCTACACATTACTGTATGGTGCTGTGGCCTTAGATCTCGTTGCCGCGTTCATGCTCATTTTTTCTGACCACTCATTTGCATTAATTTACCATCACGTCGTCTCTCAAAAAATTAGTGATTCTGATGGTGACAAAGAAACATCTAAATTAGCCTCTATTTTAAGTTGGTTCCTCAAGCTTAAGAGACCGAAATGGAGAGAACAGAATCTTAAGGAGCCAAAATGGCTTCAAAATAAGAGCTATAAGATATTGTGTAGGTTCATGTTAGTTCGTAGATGGTCTGGGTCCATTTCGGGATTCAACTTGGTATCATATTGCCTACATAAGAAGAAACGACGTTTGGTGGATAATAAGGTGATCAGTTACATTGGATTGAAAGAGCCGTTAGAACAATGGTTATGTGAGAAGAAGCAGCCATTGCTCCAAAAGCTTTGGATTTTTATATTTACCGAGCTGAAAAGAAAATCTTCGGATGCAGATGATGTTGAAACTATTCAAAGAATATGCTCTTCAAGAGGTGAGTGGGTTCTCCAAGAAGGCGAGTTACCACGAGAGGATCTAAACAAGTTGATGTCTTATGTGGAGCGGAATGAAGTTAACTTTGATCAGTGCCTGATTCTTTGGCACATTGCCACTGACGTCTTGTTCTATGCAGATAAAGATAAAGAGGATGACGCCAAAAAACCTGACGATGCTCTGGATCTCAAGAAAGGACATATAAGTGATGATGGGAAAAACGATAATGAAAGGACTGATGCTCAAGATCTGGAGAAAGGAAATATTGGTGAGAGGCAGAAAAATAATGAAATTGCTCCATATGATCATGTGAAGAAAGGAGGTGCTGAAGGGCAAAAAAAGAATGAAAATGCTGGACATAAAGATGACCCTGTTAAAAGTGATTTTGAAGATGTTGATGAGCTCAGGGATTTTAGTAAGCTACTGTCGGATTACTTGTTGTACCTTGTAATCATGCAACCTAAAATGATGTCTGCTGTTAGGGGAATTGCACAGATAAGGTTCCAAGACACGTGTGAAGAGGCCAAGAACTTTTTTCACAAGAGGCAAATGATGGAAGAAGGAGAAAAAAAAATGGATGCACAGGCGGGGCAAAAAATAAAGAAAAAGGAAAAAGCGCTTCAAAAATCAAACACCAAGAGGCTCCCAACGGATCAGCGTATTGTTCTGCAGGCAAAGGACATGTGCAAGAGTCTTTATGATGGATTCATTGAGTTCTTTAAAAAGGTGAAGTTGTTTGAAAACATAAAATAGTGATGTTATATAGCATATGTTTTTAAATTTGTGGTTGTTGTTCGGTCACAATCCTTTATAATATGCAAAATTGCTGGAAAATGCAATTGATACAGTCGATCATTATGGTCATGCTAAATTAAACAACCATTCCTTTGTAGTCGTAATCGTGACTGTGAACCATAATTTAAAATCATGGTATATAATAATTTTTATATCACTTTTAAATATTTTATCAGCACTTATTATTTTTTTCTCTTTTTTATCACTTATGTCATTTATTATATCTATACTTTTTTCTTCTCCAGGTGTCATTTTGTCGAAAGTTTTTCCAAGGTAAAGAAAAGAATGGAACAGAAAAGAGTGAAGAGCAGGATGCATGCAGGAAACTCCGTGAAGTGAGTGTTGAATATGAACCCTCAGATGTGAAGGGAGATAGGAGTAAATCTGTGTTATTTGATGGCTGTAAACTGGCCAGTGTTATAAACGGTTTAAAATTGAAAGAGACAGACAAATGGAAAATGGTAGCACAAGTATGGGTGGAGTTATTATCATATGCAGCAGCTAATTGCATACCCATTACCCATGTCCAACAACTTAGTAAAGGTGGAGAGTTCCTTTCCCTTGTTTGGCTATTGATGACTCATTTAGGCCTTGCCAAGCAGTTTCAAATTAAGGAAGGCCATGCTAGGGCAAAATTGATCGTAGGTGAAGAAGAACAGAATGAACAAAAGTAGCTAAAATTAAACAATAACTTAGTTGCAATTTGTTACTTTATTTTTTCCTTGTCCTAAGACTAGAAGAAGTAAAAGTCCTTGTTTATTTTCTATATGTATGTGACATCATGCATAAACGGTGTGCCATGTGCGTTTGCTGTTGGTAGGAAATATAGAGATTATAAATCTATGCTTTTGCAAGATTTTTTGGTTCCAAAGAATGGGTGTATATTTTTCTTTATCAAGGAAAATATATTGGTATTAAAAAGAGCGTAAGGGTACCAATCTATCCATGTACAAGTAACCTTTGACAAATTGCAACATCAAATCTCAATTATGAGAACTTTTTTTTCTATGTAAGGGTGCCTATCTATCCATGTACAAAGTAATCTTATGCTACTTAGAAATTTAAATAATTTGGTTTTGCCACTTATCACCTCTGGGCCATATTCTACACAATATATTAAATGGAACTAATTTAATAAATAGGGTGGATAAACCAACAAACAAGAAATTAACATATACGAAAAGTTGAAATGGCATCATCTCTTTTCCGCTCAAGAAGACTTGTACACTACTCCATTAATTACTTTGTTTCCCTCTTCAAGAAAATAATCTAATCCCAAACTTATGTTCCTTGGTGATTGAGACAACTAACAATATTTACTTTTCCATCACCCGAGGCCATTCCATGATAAGTTAGAATTAACAAAAGGGAAAACATTTCACCATTGTTTTATATTCCCAATCATCACCACCACTTAGAACTCCTTCCATCCATCCAACCCTAGCTCTTCAATTCCCTCCATCATGGCCTAAGACATTGCTGAAATCCTTTAGAGTGTGTTTGGATGCAACATTTTAAAATTTCAGAGAATTTGAAATTTAGAGAAATTGAAATACATCAATTAAAATTCTTGGATTTTTAAAATTCCTTGTTTGGATAAACCAATTTAAATTCCTTTAATTTGAAATTTCTTGTTTGGATAAAACAATTTAAATTTCATATATTTTGAATTTTTTGTTTGAATTAAATAATTTCAATTTATTATATTTCATTTTTTTGAATCCAATTATATTTTTAAAATATGAATTTAGAATTAAAGCATAAAAAATATTCCAACAAGAAAAATTAAAACAAAAAAAGCATATATAAAATACTTCATCTACATTTAATCATCATCATTGTCATTAAAAATATAAAAATGAGAATAGTTTGAACATTACTAATTCCGACAAATAACCTAAGACATCAACATAGTTTGGAAAGCTTAATTAAAAAAATGTAGTCCCTACATAAGCCAAAAGACATTATCACGATCTATCCCTGCACATCAACAAAAAATCATTGTATTATTAATGATTGGTATAGAGTTTTCAAACCTAGACACATAATTAACCATAAGAAAAAAAAATAGGGACTTATATTCAAGATATCTAAGAAGATATATGAACTTATTTATCCTATAATAATCAAACCATTGCTTTCCAAATGATCCAAAAAATGCACGGTGAATATGCCAACCACAATTAGAATCATATCACTTCATGTATCATATGACAGAGTTGCTTTTGTATAAGCTTATCATAAAATTTCTAACCCCTGGTCCCAAATAAAGTAGATGCACAATGTCAAATAGAAAACAATCTCAAGCTAGAAGCAAACACCAATTGTGAACTATCAAACAAGTCCATCTCCAAGATATATAAAGAACCCAAAGTAAAAGTAATATAAACATATTAATGAAGAAAATTTTAATCATCTACTGTAATTTCAATCCATATATTGACACCGACACAGATAATACAAATGTACCTTTAATTTGACATCAAGGCATAAAAGACGAGATGTAATCCTCCTTCTCATCCAATGGAAGAGCTTTTAAAATTGCAAACATAATGGAATTTTCTGCCAACCAACCGATTGCTTTATGTCGAAATGCACCATTAAAATTAAGTATATTATCTTGCTCATTCACCACTTCATATACTACTTCTTGAACTTCTTTTATCTCCATCTTTTTTTTATTCTCCATCTTCTTCTTAATCACTTCAAAAAATTCTTCAAATGACTTGGCTACTTTTATCATTGAGGAAATCATCCCTTCTTTCTCTTCACTCTTATTTGGGCGAATGTTTTTCCTTGTGGCAGAACTTGATCCCTCTAAGTCAATACTGTGAACTGCTTCCTCTTCATTTGCTTCTTTGCTCATGATATCGTCTGCATCTAATGCATTTTCTGCTCCGAGTCCAGTAGCTCTATCGTTTGCACATAGGTCTACAATATCATCCCAATTAGGAATGACTTTGAATCGAAATCGTTTGGCCTCTTCATGTGACTTGAAAAAAATATAAACATGTTAATAATGACACAAATAATAACTATAATTGAATAATAAATAAAATTAAAAAAGATGATTGACTACCTTAACATATTCATTCCATGCAATTTCATTTTCAACGGTAATCATGTATTTTGTGCTATCCCAGTCAAATCTGCTTTGACTAAGAATATCACTCACAATTCCATACCACGTTCTCCAAAGCTTAAACCGGTTCTTAACATTATCTGCCATGAGATGAACTCCAAAACGCTTGAACAAAATTTGAGTCGCAGTACTGTATGCTACTGCTTTCCAATTTCCATCACCTTTATTCCCTAAATTTCCTCGATCTCTAAGCACATCAGCTAGCACACGCTCCATTTCCAAATTCCATGCGAAGTAACTTCTTGTGTCCTTACTAGCCATCTTTCTTTTTCCACTTGATTTGTTCTTCACATTGCTTGATTCCAATATTTCTCTAGATCAAAAAATAATAATCTCACATATATAATTGCATATATATAAAGGTAAGATATGTCAAATTAGCATTGTACGAAAGTATAAAGTTGATTACACATAAAAAGAAAACAAAATCCAAAGCATTATGAATACAAAAATCCAAAGTATCACACATACATGAATATAGAGTCAATTACACATAAGAAACAAAATTCAAATCCACTAAAAACATTTCCCTAATCAAATTTTCTTCTTATTTGATAGGTAGCAAACATATCCATCGCTAAAGTGTCACGAAATCTTGTCCATTCCACAGTTGCTTGGATAGTGGTGACTTCATCTCCGTCGTTACTTGTGACTCTTTCCATTTGTTGATTGGTTAACTCATTGTCAACAACAGATAAAAGTTCCAATTCTTTGGCTTCCAAAATTGGATCACTTTGTTATTCATCTCTTGTGAAATTATGTAGCATGAAACAAGCATTAATAATTCTTATTTGTGTTTTTATATCAAAAAAAGAAGGAGTTCTTAATATACTCCATCTTTTCTTCAATACCCCAAATGACCTTTCAATAAAATTCCGTGCACTTGCATGACGAAGATTAAATAACACCTTGTAGTTTTGAAGGATATTTCCGATCCACTCATTAAGATGATATCTAGTCCCTCGATAAGGTAATAAAAATCCAGGGCCATTTGTATCGCCCGCATCCACAAGAAAATATTTACCTACAATGTTTTAAAAAAAAATAATATATATAAAAATATTATATATAAAGTATCATCATTTCATGATATTACCACTTGGAATATGGAGACAGTTTTGACGACGCAAAGCATCTCGCAATACTCAATAATCTCCTGCTGACCCTTCCCACCCAGGCAACACATATATAAACCTTAAATCTAGACCGCAAACTCCTAAAACATTTGTAGAGATATCACCTTTTCTTTTATGATATCTAGGCCTATCTTCTGCAGCAACACTTACTGGAATATGTATCCCATCAAGTGCTCCAATTAAATTCTAAAAACATTTCAAAATAAAAAATAAGTTGTAATCACTTAAAGTACCTTATAATTACTAACAAATGACAAACTTACCTTAAACCATCTCCACTTGTTTTCCACCGGGCCCTCTAGATTATAGTCATGGAACTTCAAATATTATTTGCTTACTTTCATTATAGCTCGCAAGACATTCTTGAATTGCCTACTTATTGTTTCCATGGATCTACAATAACTAAAGGGCACAACTCTATACTTTATGTTGTGAGCAAGGATATGCAAAAACATTGCCACAGCTTCAGTTATAGGAACATTTCTTATTTTTACTAATTGCCCTTTCTCATGTAAAATTCTACAAAGCTTAAAAAATGACTTTTTATTGACCCTTAATTATTCAATGCAATCAGTTTCTATTCCCCTATATAAACGATTGAGAAAACTAGCCTTTCTAATTCCAAATTTTGGGCAGACTCCTTAACAAAGTACTTGTCATGATACCAAGTCATTGCACCCAAAAGCATGGTGACAACACTAACAATAATGAAAAATTCTTGTTCAAGTGTTTCTTCCTCCTCTTCATCTCTGATACGTTTTCTTAAAGCAATTGAAGCATCAACTATACTTCTTTCCATTTCTTGACTATCCACACTATATAAACTAAAGAAAAATAATATAATAACAAAAAGATGTCATTAACTTTAATAAAAGAAAAGTATCATGTCACTAGTTTAAGCATCTGACTTTAATGAAAAAAGGACCATTACTTTTGTAATAGTTTAAAGACCATTTAAATTTACTTTATGAATGGTGATCATGATTGATATTAGAATAAGATGCATATATCTCTGCTTATAATTACATTTTGTTGATCTCCTAGGCCCTAGATAGCTAATCAACCAAACATAAGTAATGGTAAATTTAGCCTGTTAATTTTCTCATAATCCACTAATTAGAAACATGTATTAAACTATAAGAACAGTAGTGTCCCGTGTGATGATGGAGTGGAGTGTTGGTCTCTACTCTCTACCTCTTATCTCAACAATTTTTTAGTTGAAAGTTTTGTTTTTCTTTTATAGCACTAAATTAAATATAGTTTCTACAAGAATAGATAATAAATGCAGACTCTAAAGAAAAACATAAATATGGACATGTAATAGGTAAACAGAAGAATATGTAGAGATGGGCGTGATTGCTTGCATGAAGCACTACATTAGTCCCAAGTGAACTGGAAGGTGATGTCAAATAAAGCATGCCTTTCTCGGCCTTTGGCTAAGATTGAAGTGTATATGTATTTTAGTATTTTTATCTGTAAAGCATACCTTTATCTGTAACAGAACATGAATGCATGCTAAAGTGGTTGATTAAGTTGGTTTATAGCCACACAAGTTTGGTTTATTCATGAGGGACAGGTTTTTGGTTTGCTACAACTACAAGCAATCCAATGAAGCATGGCTTTGGGTCTGCAAAGCTTAGCAGTATACCATGTATTATTTAGCTAGCTAAGAGTTCCCTCTAATTACTAGTTCAATCCTGTGATCCATACTCAATAGCTTAAATAAGTAAAGGCTTGCATCTAATACGGTGTTATATGTCACGAGTTACACCTCATCTAAAACCTGGGCATGGTGGTAAGTACTCTTAGGCAACATATCATTTGGTACCAAAGCCAATGCTGGTTCGAATCCTATGTTCAACATGTTTCTAATTATCTCAAAGTTTGAGGACAAACCTTGATCAAGCTTAAAGTCAATAGTTGCGCTTCTACTAATAGTTTTAGCTTTTGGCATGATGGTAGGTGTTCTTGTCATATCAAAAAGGGTATGAATGATGGTAGTATTAATACATATAAGAGATCAAGTCCATGGATGGTCTGCAAATATGCCGGTTGCTGGGTACTAAGCATTTATTTACTGTCCCTCACGCTGCTAATTAACTTCTCTTTATTTGTTGCCTAATTATAGACAACTATCACTATCCTACTCTCTTGGTACACAATACAAGTTATTGTTACCAAAAGAAAAAGAAAAATGGTTGCTGGGGAGTATAATTGTTTTCAAATACTAGTCATTATGTGCCCTTCGAATGCCAATACTAAAACCAAAGTCATGACATTGGGTTTATACATTTTACAGAGTGCTGGAGTGCAGTTTGCTCAAAGGGATCAAGTGGTCCAACCAAATTAAATAATCCTATTTCACAACCTAGTAGGACTAGTAATGTACCAAACAGGGAGCATGCCTCACCAATACATGAAGCAGTTGCTCAGCCAGCAGAGTCCCTGAATCTAGGTGACTTTTGCTTGTTTTGGGATAACTAATTTTAGCATTTTGAGAAAAAGTTGTGTTTCTTGTTTTGTTTATGTGCTTTTGCAGAATTTTTCTTAGAATTCTTATATGAACAACTGTTGAATTTGTTTAATACACCAAAGCACCACAACCTTGTAATTTTAAGCTAGTCCTTAAGGAAAAGTATCCACATAGAACAACAAAAATTACTGTGATTAAGAAAATGGGACATGTTAATAACCACGTTTTAATTAGAGATGAATAAATATGATGAGAGATTAAATGGACCCGTGGTTGCTTTGTGATTATCAAAAATATTCATAGGCTCAAGCCCAAACTACAAATAATAAACAACAAGACCAACAACAGTACTAAATCTCGAAAAAGTACTACCATGTGCAATATTCGCATTGAAGTTTCGAAGAAGATCTTCCATGGCTCTTACTCCTCTTAGCTTTTCACTGAGTTCTTCATTTTTCTTCACATTGGAAAACATCACCTTCTTTTTGTCTAGCTTGGACTTCAAACTCTCCAACTTTTCATCCATCAGTATATCTTTTTCCTCATGTGCCTCCTGGCTTGAAGTTGGCCGATCAATACCTATGAGCATAGATTGAATACAGGTATCAAATGAAATACATGTTTTTTTTGTGACAATATATGGTTTAATAGTTGGTACTACAATATA
Organism: Glycine tomentella; assembly: GCA_007407185.1. Lineage (NCBI taxonomy): Eukaryota > Viridiplantae > Streptophyta > Magnoliopsida > Fabales > Fabaceae > Glycine > Glycine tomentella. Next base: position 632,490 of record PYAF01002306.1, read on the forward strand.
TAAGACACTGATTTTTTCCAGTTGAAATACCTGTGGCTTTGGAAGCTTGATCCACCAGCTCCTCCCTTGATGTTTGGCTTGGTAAACCTTTTGTTTCACTTTGATTAGCATCATCTACAGGCTTAGGGTTGAAGTTCCGATGAAAATCTTCTACGGCTCTTAACTTTTCACGGAGTTCTTCATTTTTCTTCAGTGTGGAAAACATATATAGCCTTCATGTTGTCTAGCTCAGACTTCAATCTCTCCAACTTTTCCTCAATCGTTGCATCTTTTTCCACTCTTCTTGTCTTCTTCCTCTTGACTTGAAGATGATAGATCAATACCTATGAGACCATATAGAATACGTATATCAAATGAGATAAACATATTATTTGATGTGATGATATGATTATTACTAAAATATATAAGACGCCCATAAGTGCAGGCAGTGCCTGATAATGTATAAAACAAGATAAAGTATATATTAGCAACTTTGCAAATCAACATATTAGTAGCATACTTGTCGGATCTCAATAAAATCAAAATGTAAATAGAAATTCAATGTTGCCTTCGGAAATTTAAGGGTCATGTGTTATGGGAAATTCAAAGGTATTAATAAGGAGAAATTGTTGATATCCATATTATTACATGATTTAGAACTACTATAGTCCCAATTAATCTCACATGTGATATTCATGTAACTAGGTTTTATTAATTTTTTCCAATAAATAGAAAATCTCAATTATACGTCACGTCACTTGAAGATTGGTGCGGAGTATAGACATGTACGTAGTAGTGCCAGACCTTTTTAATAATTTTTCATTAGTGAGAAACTGTCACTCAATAATTTTTCCTTATTGATGAGATTTGGTTACATAAAGCACAGAGATTGGTGAAAAGGTGAAAAATTATGGTTTCCACGGAAGATTATTCATCAATTTCAATAGAAGCTACTTCGTGCTAATATGATAGATTGATAGTCAAAAAAAAAAAAAACTCCATCTCCATCTACTCCTCTCTCTCTGTCTAAACTCATTAAGCTATCAGTCCAATTAAAAATATCTATAACGAAATGTTTTTATTTCTTTTTTTGACAGAAAAAATCTTTTGATTTCTCAATAGAAATTATAAATCAATGTCCTTACATATAAATCACTATCTGGAACAGGGAAATGGATTTGGTGCGGTCACCAATTCATACATTCACGAGGTCTCTAAATTCACGCATTCATATAGTCATCCAAATTGGAACAGTTAGATTAAGATTTAATAATTCAAATTCTAATACATGAATATTTTTCTAATAGTTTTCATTTGTTAACTACATGATAATTAAGTAAAGAAGATGAAGCATGATATACAAAAATTAACTAAATTCTACTATTTCGCGGTGTTTCAAAGTTCAAAGTAAAACTGATTACCCTTTTCTGTTTTCTCGATTGGCTTCTGTTGCATCATCTGATCACAAAATACAATTGCAAATATCCATGATTTTTTCTATGCAGTTGAAGTTGCGAAAAAGGTCGTCCTTAAGTTTTAACGTGTCAAGGAGTTCGTCTTCGTTCCTTTTCACCACGGAAAACAAATCCTTTATGTTGTTTAGCTCAGACATTAAGATGTCCAGCTTTTTAGCAATGGTTGGGACTTTTTCCTTGCTCTTGACTGATATCAAGCGTTTCTGCAAGGAATGCACTTCTTTTATGTTGTTTATTCTGATAGACATTTTTCCTATGATCAATGAGAGTGCTGACAAATTTTGCGGCTTCGTGAGAAAATTGTAGACAGAATCAAAGATATTTGTATATACATAAGGTTTAGATGAACTATGGAATCAAACTAAACATACACACAAGCAACGGAAGGAACCATGCAAATTACAAAAGTTTCATGTTATTATTCATCCCTTAAGTACTTGTCACTTTTCTATTTATCTTTGCTTTATCCTTATATTTTGTAATAGATTGCACTCTATTATTTCTTTTTTTTTTTTACACTAAAATATGTTTTTTATTGTTTTTAAATATCAAAATGTTTGAAATTTGTCTCTATAAAATTTTTTTATATTTTTCATCTTCATAAAATTGAAATATATTGTTTTTTAACTCAACTTTAAAAAAATCAAACCTAGGTGACATATTTTTGAATTTAAATTTTAACATATAATTTTTTATTATTAAAAATCACTACAAATTAAATAAAAAAATCATAATTTGTGATGGTTAAAAATTACCACAAATTATAGATTTTTTTTTTTTTGCTGTAAAAAAAACCCTTTCTCCCAAACCATAACAGCCACCACCAAACATCACCCTAACGCCATGCCTCCACCACCGCAATTGCCGCCACGGCACTGTTAAAAAAGCTCCTTGCAAAGTGAAAATTTTTAAAAAGGAACCAATTCTCAACAAAGTAAATCTCAATAAACTTCAACACCCTTCCTAGACGTAGCAGCCATATACATTAAAAGCTCGTTTCAAGTTCAGCTCTACCTATGGAACAGTCTAAGGTTTCTCTGTAAAGCAAGTCCAAAACCTTGGAAACAAAAACTTGACAAAAACAGAAACAACAAAAATCGTGGAACAAAAATTGAATTTGGGAAAACAACAGGGGGGAAACTCGAACTGTCAAGAATCTTGGCGAGGGTTTAAACATAGCAATCAATCATATCATATGTGGCTTGGTGGAGCCTTCGATGTCGGACTCGTGGAAGATGAAAAGCTAGTGATGGTAGTCACAACCCGGGAACAGTGGCGCCATGTTCGTGAGAGGGTGCTCCGAGAACGACGACAAGGTAGATGAGGGCCTTCCCGTGCTCAATGACGAGAACGCCGAGTCTTTGGCGCGGTCGGAGAGGCACCGGACAGCAACGCAGAGGGCAATGGAGGGAGAAGAGGACGAAGCGGGCAGCGTACGTGCATCACCATCAACCATCACGCAACCGTGTAACCAGAAAAGGGGTTCAAAAATGTCACGAAGAAGATAAAGGTTAGGGAAGAAGGGGGCGGGGGTTGGATGAGCCAGCAAGGAGTAGCCAACGAGGGAACCCACCATGTAGGTTCAGTTAAAACCGAGTCTGACTCCACTCCAAAAAGTCACACTTTTAATTATTTTATGAGAACAAAAAATGAAAAAAAAATTAGGACAGAAAACAAACTTTTTTGAATAATGTATAGGAAACATCGAAAAACATATTTTAATTTTTAGTTTAATTTTTAACATACTAATTAATATCCGATATCAAACTTTTTTAATAACACCATTTAATAATTTTTGTTGTAAAATACAAAATTAATCAATGCAACCGTTGAATATAATTTTTTTTAATCATGTATCTCAAATTAATTTCAAATAGATTGGGCATTTGTTAAAACACATGTCATGCAACAATAGAATTTACTAATAATTTAAATAATATAATATCAGTTAAATTATAATAAAATAATATGATGAAATATTAATTGATTTTTTATTTATATAAAATTAATCTTCTTTAATTTATAAGATATTCAATCCCATGAATTAGATTGGTTAATTTTTTATTTTACAAAAGGTTACTACTGTATAAGTAGAAATGTTTGCCCGTGTTATTATGTCTTAATTGATCATGTCCCATCTATAAATAGAGACAACCTATGAAGTGAGAAAAGTTGTAACTATTTTTTTAATTTCGGGACTTTTTTTTATTTTTTCTGTATTTTTAAGATTAATTAAAATTTATTTCTTAAACTTTTTAAAATTTTAGATTTTAATCCTTAAATAAATATTTAACGAATCAAAATCCTTAAAAATTTCTTTCATTATAACTTTAAGTCTCTACTAGAGTCACGTGTCATTTTAAAAAAATGATTTATTTTCTGGTGATTAAAAACAGACAAAAATTATTAAAATGATTTATGAAAAGATATTAAATCTTTGGCTGTTAGAAATTACTTTTCCAAGTTTTATAAAAAAAAAAAAAAAAAACACACACACACACACACAACCAGAACAACCACTCATGAACCCAAAAACGTAAGTTATGAGTGCTCATCCCAAATAAAAGAAGCAATTTCTGGATAAAAAAGAATTCAAAATTGCTTAAGCCTTTTATTCATTGGAGAAGTCAGAGAGATGGAAACCCAAACCAAGACCTTCCTCTCCTCCGACTTCCCTGATCCGTCACCGGAGATATAGCTGTCGTCGCGTTTGCCGTCTCGATTGCGTAGATCTGTGTTGAACCAGATATGGGAACAATGCACCGCTGCAAGACTCAACGTCACTGCCGCGAGACCCGATGTCATATCTGAAGCTCCTTATGACCACCGAGCCCAACGTCATTGTCAAGATCGAGATAAGCAGAAGAAGGCGCGTGCGTTTGAGGTTCTGTCGTAGGCGAGGCAGTGGAATACACAACGTCGACGAACATGTTTGAATTGACGATCAGATCGATCTGGCATGGCATCACCGCCACCATTCTCCGACAATACCATCTTCTTCAAGATCTCTGTTGGAATCGATGGTGGGAGAATGTGCGAGTGAGGAGAAGCACCTGGCGGAACCGCTGCAGGAGAGAGAGGAACCGCTGCCCAAGGCCACGATTTGAGATCTGGAATTGGAAGATTTATTTGTTTGCTGTTATTTTGTGATGAATCTGAGTTGCGCTACTATTTTGTATTGAGCTTCAAAGCATATTTGTAAAGAATTAACAACGGAGTGTAGCAAATTCTAGCGGATTAAACAAGCTATTTTCTGGTGGTTTTTATATGACAAAAAGTTAAAGATTAAATCATAAAATTGTGTGACTTTTTTTAAGTTGTTATGTAATCATTAATTAGTTTTTAATTTTAATAATTTAGTGTATATTTAAGAACTTCTTTGAGGAATTTTTTACTGGATTTTCCTTTTTTATTCTTCCCCTTATTAATTTATATATGTAGGTTATTTGATGGATTGGTTTTTGTATTGATGATATACAAACTGATGTGGCTTCGTTATTAGTTAAATACATGAACTAACCTAATTAGAATAGAAATTTGAATATAATTTTCTTGTATATGAGGTTGAAATGTAAATTGTTAATTCAAGACTAATAGTATTTTAATAATTATACATATGATGATATGTGATAGGTACTTAATGGAAAAACAAATATCTTAGAACCCGCTTTTTTAAGAAATCATTATCTATAATCTGGGCATATAGATACGGTTTCTTTAGGAAGTGCTATCTATCTATATAAGACGTCCTTAAATAGATAGCACCAACATAAAAAGCGTTCAATAAACACTATCTATGTTGGTCCCGTTTATAAGTGATTAATTAATTTTTGGCATACCCATTCTTTAGAACTAAATATCCGGCAAACACACAGAGTTATGTATGATGTCACATATATATAGAAAATAAACAAGGACTTTTACTTTTCTAGTCTTAGAACATGGAAATAATTAACATATTACAATTAAGTTCTCATGGTTTTAAATTGTGTTTTGCAATCATAATTGCAATCTTAATATCAAGGAATTTTGATTCACACTACTACAGCAACAGGATTCTAAGTCGGTTATTTTCACCATTCAAAGTCGGTTTTGTAACTGACCTTGTATTGAGCGTCGTAGTACACACAAGCCTACAACGTCGGTTTTTAAAAAACCGACTTTGAATTTTTTTTTAATTTTTTTTAAAAAATTCGCATATTCTAAGTCGGTTATTTTAAAAAACCGACTTAGAAAGGTACCTTACAACGTCAGTTATTCCGAAAACCGACTTAGAAAGTTTCATATTAAAGTCAGTTATTTCAAAAACCGACTTCGAATTCTTACACACAAAGTCGGTTTTTTTAATAACCGACTTAGAATGCTTACATACAAAGTCAGTTTTTTATAATAACCGACTTAGAAATCTTAATTACAAAGTCGTTTATTTCAAAAAACCGACTTCGATGGTCCCAATTTTTTTTAAAAAAC
>PYAF01002306.1:645848-668429 GCA_007407185.1 Glycine tomentella
ACAATATATCACAACATAAAATAATTGTCATAAATCTAAAATATAATTTATTAGGTTAAAAATTATTTATTACATATATGAGTTATAATATAATTTATATATTTAGAAATATTTATTAATTATAAATTATAAATTTCAGTTGTATAAAATACATATTTATTATGTGCAATGCAAACATGCTAAAATGTTACTATATACATAAACATTTAAGACTATTTGTTTCTTTATGTCTTTGTTTCCGTGGTCTTCATTTGAATATCTTCTCTAATGATATGATGATGAACTTGACTCAGTTATGTTTTAATATCAACAGATGATAATATAATTCATTTATTTATAAATATTTTCTGCTATAAATTATACAATAAATAAATATTTTTTATGTGCAATGTACATATATAGTACAGACTAAAATTTAGTTATGCTTCAAATTGGGTCACATTAATGACAAATTTTTAAAAATAATATTTTTAATAAATAATTTGAAATTTACGACTGTTTGAAAAATATTTTGAAATTTGGGACAGTCAAACACACCTAATTTGGGTGTGATTACTTTGGTCGCTAATATTTTTTTGACAAAATATTGTGATTTTTTATTAATGTTTACGACCACAATATTCTGTCGCAAAAAATGTTAGCAACTGAAATAGAGACCGAAATTAGCGTACGACTTTAAAATCAATTTTTTAATTTACAATATAATTTTTTTTAATTTTTGAAATTAGTGGTGCAACCACAATATTTTGATTTTTTAATTTTTTTAAAACTTAAATTGTTTAAAAATTTACTATATAATTTTGGTAAATAGATATACTAAATAAACATTACCTAACTTGGGCTAATTTTTTTATTAACTTTGTTGTTTTTATAACTGAATTCCATAAAAAGATATCTATTTTAATTTTACGAAGCATTACTTTTCATGAAAACAACTTGTGTCCAGATACACTTTTTTGAGTTTTTGATTTTGGTTCAATTTTTTTTAAGATTTGAGTCAAAATTCAATTTAATATGTTCAAATTCATTACTGTATATAATTAAATATGTATATAATTTTTAATTCACTCATGATTTTTTAAGTTGATGTTTTTATTTTTACATCTTAATATGGACAAAAAAATTAGTCCAAATTAGGCGTACGATATGTCCTTCAAACGGTCATAACTTTTGATAAAAATGTCCGATCAAGGAGTACTTTATGTCAAAACGCTCGAAATCAAGAGAAGTAATTAAAAAATAACATTAAATTAACTAATTAAATAATTTAAGAAGTAGAGAAAAAGGAAATTTTTGGATGATTGAATCTTAAATCCTAATTTTGAGGCACTTAGAAGTGTTTTTTGGAAAAGAAATAGTTGATCAGATACGGGATTTGCCAAGTCTTTCTCTCTTAATTTCGAGCATTTTGACACAGATTACACCTCAATCGGACATTTCTATCAAAAATTATGACTGTTCGAAGTTTATATACACTGCGCATGCACGAGACGTGTCACATCCAGGTGAAACACGTCCAATTTAGACATGTTTGACTATTCCAATTTTCAAATTATTTATTAAAAAATATTATTTTTATTAATTTTCCTCATATTAATGTTGAGACAATATGAATCATAAAACCCTGCTAATAAATATTGAAGGAATGTATACAAATGTCCTGGAGTCTCAAATAGAAAAATTTAACTAATTTTATCTTATTTAATAATATTATCTCTAAAATATTTCTCATTTAATTGAACTTTTAGTTTCAAGGAATTTTTTTTATTTATTTTTAATACCAAATTTTAATGAAAAATAAGTTGAAAAATAATTTTTAATTAAGATTGATAAAATTAAACATAAATATCTAACTTTTTTTTAACTAACTATGTAATTCATTTTTTTTTCTTATATTTGATATTAGAGGAAGTACAGCCTAACACTAGAGAATAAAAATTCAAAATAAAAATATTTTTTCACACTATAATACTTTCCCTCTTTTACATTTTACAGTAAAAAAATGAGTCAAACTCTCACTCCCGACTTCTTCTTTTAGTGTGTGTCTATACATATATATATATATATATATATATATATATATATATATATATAAAGAAGCATAAACTGAATTTCTCCATTTTTTTTCTTTTCTTTTACCATAAAAAAGGTTCTGGCTTAATGTAATAAAGAATTAAGGTCCAACAGCTCAAAAATTTATTATAAACATCCATCTAACTATTTAGCAATTTTTTGAATTAGTTTTATAAATAGATTAAAATTAATGCTCATTTTGTATATCTTTTTATCCAAATTAAAATTTTACATGAGATTAAAAGTAACACTCTCTTCATTGTTAGTTTTTTTTTATGTGCTACATTCATAAATTTATGAATGAGAATAGACATAAGGCTTTTGTTTTTTTAAAAGACAAAATAAAAATACAAACCAAAACTCAAATTATAAAAGAATTAAAACTGAAATTTACAATATTAATAAATAAATAAAAAATATGTTTAATTTTTAAATTAAAGTAATAAATTATGTCAATGATAGTTTGTTTAAATTTTTTTAAAACATATTTATTTTAATAAAATAAGTAATTTTCTATTTTTTAATGTTTAAATTGATTTTAAAAATGAATGTATATGTAAGTGTGTTTTGAAATAAGTTAAAAATCATTTTAGTTTTATTTTTTTTCAAATGTGTTTTTTTTATTTTAATTACATTTAAAAATTAAAAATTAAAAATTATTACCATCTCAAACGAACCAGTAGTAGTTTTCTATCACTCATTTTTTCTTAGAGCGTCTCTCAGTTTCTCAAAAACCCAATTAAAACACCGTTTGGTGGTGGGAGTAAAATAAAAATAAAATTTAAGTAAAGAGTTTATGTTGACCTGAACGAGTAGTGCAAGCAAGTGTCTGATCCAAAGTTGATTGTCCTCCAAAGCAAAAGCAGTGATGTTGTCAGGGCCACCCAAGTGCACCAGAAGAAAGGGTGCCCAGAACGCGAGCAACAACTCATTGGCATTTGATATGATGGGAGTGTCTTCATCCCCATATTTGGTGGAGATAAGTCCAATACAAAATATGGCAGTAGAATCTGCAATAAGGTATGTAAACCAAAGCAACATAACCAATACTCTACTTCTATAGCGTTTTCTGAAACTTGCCAAGAATGTCAGAATTATCTGCAAGAAGAGACTGGTGAGGATAAACACCCGGATATTCCATTTAGACCATACATTCTTCGCAAAATTTGGGATTGGATTAACCATTTTCCTTTCTATTAATTCTCTCCTCTCCAAATTAATATATTTCTTTTCCTCCGGTGTTTTAAGACCCTATATATGTAGGAGAGCATGCATGCATGCATGATTTATTGCACTTAAGTAATTAATGCTCGTAGTGTAGAACGGTCTCAAACATTCTTCACTTGACGTCCTCAACACTTCAATAAGTTTGTTCGTTTCCTTTTCTTCTCTTTAAGAAATATTCGTTGAGGCAATTGCACGAAAGAATTAATTAGCTTATAAACTAGAGTGAATCTCATTCTTTAGAAATGTGAATATAATGATACCTTCTCCTTTTAGGTTAATTAAAAGATACCCTCTCCTCTCTTTTGAAAATTTTGAATATCAGACATTTTTGTATTATATTTTATTTTTAAAGTTTTGTCAGCTTTTACTAAAATAAAATAATAAATATTCAATTTCATCCTTAAATTTATAAGACATTTAAACTTGAGTTCTTAAAAATGAAAAAATAAATTTTGTTCCCAAATTTTAAAAAAATGTGACTAATTTTTTTATTGTTAACTGTTTTCGTTAACCAAAAAACTCATCCTAAATGACATTACGTGACATTGTTGACCTATTTGTCTTCTTAATTTTCACCAGGCCAACATGTGTGTCAGATAAACAACCAAGGATTGGGTGGAACTTCGTACACCTAGGAAAAACATGTCAATGAAATAATCAGCACCAGAAAATTTATTAGAATAGCCTATAGTGTGCCACAATTCGTACAGTAGAAGTTGTTGGATATGGCTCAGCTTTCGCAGTCAGATGACAACCCTTCTTGTTGTCGATTTCCAACAGAAGTTCTAGCAGTGGTGGCAGAGTTAGCTTTTATTTGTAGATAGTGTCAAATTTTATTTTTAATTTTAATTAATTATGTAAGTATATAATTATTAAAAAAAATTCTATCACTCAATAAATGTAAATTTTATATTTTATATAGTGCCAACGTCTGGTCTTAAGGTGGCTCCCCCACTGAGTCTGGATCTCCTACAAAATTTTGTAACAAGCAATCAAATTTCTATTCAAATACACAATGAAAATTAAGGTAAATAGAAAAAGAAAAGTCAAATAAATATAAAGAGAAAATAGTATTAGCATACATCAACTTCCTTTCGGCTAAAACCCAAATGAGGCACAAGTCGATCGATTGTCATTTAAGTAAAAAAATGTTATTAAATTGTCAAATAAGTGAACCGATATCATGTTTTAACTCAAAATCTTAATACTTAGGTTTGATAACTTTTTTCTTACTTATATGTTACTTAATTTAATTTTTTTCATTTCTACTAAATGTGTGGAGCTTTACTTTCATACTTGTCTTCCTTTAAGTGTCAACTTCTTCCACATGATAATTTCTCCTTCAAGATTTTTATTTTTAAATTCACGAGTAACTAATAATGATCCTCTAGAGCTAAATCGATCATGGTCGTCATGTCAACATGCTATAAATATTTGCATAACCACTCTATATGTATGGACCGACCGCTATAAAGACTTTTGATACAAGAAATTTTTATATCCATTTGATAGATTATTAAAAAATTAAAGAATTAAACATTAGATAAATTTTCACCAATAGATCATGAGTACACTATATAAAGACACTATACTTTAAATTAACTCCTTAAGACTTAGATTTTATATATGGATCTTTTCTCATTTATATATTACTAAACTTAAATAGTTAATCTTTTTTTACACTAAAACTTGTTAATTATAGTGACTCGTTAACTTTTCATCAATTTCGTCAATATCTCCATGCTAATTTTTGTTATCAGTCTAAAAATGTATTTTTTTCATGAATAATAAAAAAAAATTATCTTAATAATTCGTTTTGATAAAATATAAAGATCGTTGAGTTATTTGTGAAATTCATTATTTATGGAATTCATTTAGTACGATTTTTTTAAAAAAAATTCGTAGATCCATTAGGAAGCTAGACGAGAGACCTTTAAACTCTAAAAAATAAAAAAAGACTGATCATTAATTAACAGCTTCGCGTAGGATCTGTGACACAAAATGTTTGCATGCAGGAATCTTGAACAACTTGAGCCAAGGTTTGAAGCTATTTTATCTAATTTTTTATAGATAATTTTCCCGAATAAATGAAAATAAAATCAAAAATAAAAATAAATCCTATGCATAATACAATATATATATTTGTATTATATTAATTACATAAAAAATTGAATTATAATTAAATATGTTTGTTGTTTTGAGAACCCTTGAATCATTATTTGATTTAAAGGATTTGGTGTGACAGATCTTTTGAATCAAATACTGATTCAAAACCTACTTCCTTACCGTATTCTCATATCCTGATATTACTTAGCATCCACTTTATTATTTTATGATGATATTAAGGTGAAATTATTTTTTCCCTCTATTTTTTTTAGATTTTATTTGATTATTTACTTTTTTTTTAATTTAATTTGTCTTCTACTTTTTAAAAATATAATGGTTCAATTTAGTTCTATTTTTTAAATTGGATCAACGGTGTTAAAAAATTAAACTGCTACAAAATGCATATTTTTCAACACCATAATTTAATTTAGACAAAAAAACAAACTAAAGCAGTTTTAAAAATTAGAGAATCAAATTAAATCTAAATAATAAATTAAAGAACAAAAAAATAATTTAACCTAATAATAATTTAAAAAAATGGGCGAACTTATTAAGAAATAAGAATAAAAAAATGCTAATGATCGTTTTGATAATTAATTATCATTTTTTATGATTATCATTTTTGAAAATACTCCCTAACACTCTCTTTTGGTGACTTTTTCTAGTATTAGTTAGAATTTATTAAAAATTATCATTTTTAATAGGTTTTATTTCTCATTTAATGATTCATTCTCTTAATTTATGTTAAATGAGAAATGCGAAACCTACCAAAATTATAATTTTCAATAAATTTTAATCAATCAATCTTAAAAAGAATCTTTAAAAAAAATATATGAAAAAGTGAACCTCAAACATGTTTTGTACATACTAAACTTTTTTTCTGTTTTTATTTTATTGTCTTTCTTTCTATATCACACTATATTATTATTTATCACTAAGTAAACAGTCATTATATATTACTTTAATTTGTTTAGACTTTTAAAAAAATATAATTAAAAATGTTTCTTAAAATGTATTTTTTTTCAAAAGTAAATAAAAGTTGTTCCTAATAAATATTTTAAAAATAGTTAAAACAAACACATTAAAAAGTAAAAAAAAAAAAATATTCTACTAAAAAAGTGCTTTAAAAAAAACTTAAACAAACGGTCCTAAAACTTCCCCCAATACATTTTTAGCCACCAGCCACCAAAACTTAATTATCGAAATGTCTAATTAATCTTTATAATCGATCTCAACTTATTGTTGTGTTAGTCCTGTTTATAAAAATATCATTATCATGTTCAAAATTAATTATAATATTGTATAGTTTAATTATATTATTCTAGAATATAGGTCAACATCGATTATAAATACTTGATGAATAAGGGAACTGAAGAATCACTACTTCACTAGAATGCACATCCTTTGAGCCGTGTACCACTCGTGACATGCCACCACTCTTAAAAAAGGGACAACCGACATCATACGTTTTTTCTCGCAGTCTCTCACCAATGGATTCTAAATTTATAATAAGATACTAAATCTTTTATTGTAGATAACTAGATATTACTAAAATAATTTTCTCTCTTTTAATAAATTTATTTTATATATATGATAAAATAAAATAAATCAAATTATACCGATATAATTTTAATCAAATTATTACATCATTCAATAACATTTAATTAAATAATATTTCATTAAACTCATTATTTGATTTAATGTTTCTTTCATATAGGTTAAATATACAAAATTTAATATTAATTTAAAAGTATTTATTGCATTAACATATTTTACGGGAAATAATTAAGTATATGTATTCTCTCATTGGATAGCATTTTTTTTTATACATCTCAGTTTTAAGTTGTTTTATGAAAAAAAAAAACATCATTTAAGTAATAAATCGAATATATATTTACAAATCAAAATAGCAGTAAAAAAATTTAATTAGATAAAACAACTGGAATATCAAAGATTTATATAAACTTTTCTTAATTCGAGAAACTGACACTGACGCAACAACACGTTAGACTTTTTGGGGACCCAAATGCTACTTTATTCAAAGTAGTAAAATAAAAAGTATATTGCACGAAACAAAAAAGTTATTTAAATATGAAATTATGCAACAAATTAGCCACACAGTGACCAAAAAAGGGATGTACTAGTGACAAACAAAATTCACGGACCTCAATCACGGCGTGGTGAATGCTGATGATAATAGATTCCTGAACTTGAAGTACATTGTTGTCGTGCTGCTGATCCAACGTTTGCAGAGGTTTCTGTTGTGTTCACAGTTCACACACAAATGGAGCTGAAACTACTTCTAATAACGGTTTTATTGATGGTGTCACTGTCTGCAACTGCCGCAGCTGATTACATTCGACCTCAGCCTCGAAAAACCTTCCATCTCCCATGGCATTCTAAACCCTCCTCTTACCCTCAACAGGTCACACTCTTCATCTCATCACTGTATCATTTTTTTTTTCAATCGGCAAACGTTAATTGTTAGTTTGTTATCAGGGGAATCCACCAGCAACTTTTCACCCTTTCTTTCTTTCTTAAACCAACCTTATATTTCATCACCGTGTCGTGTTCTTCAATAAAATCACTTTTTTTTTTTTCTATACCCTTTTGCTTACTAGCTGACCAGTGTCACAATTTTTCCATTTTTATTGTGTTTTTGGTTCTGAATCTGTGTTTTTTTTAAGGAAAATAGAAAGAGAAAAATATGGGTGTGTTTCATTTCTGTTTTGAAATGCAACTAAACAAGGTTGTTCGGAGAGCTGGTGAAAAGTGGTACAAGGCACATGGCAGAGTGTAGAATTGAGAGAGTTTGAATAAGATGCAAATAAAAATTGGAAAACATCTCCTAAGTGTGTCAGTCATTTGGTTTTTAGATCAATTGTTTTGGAACTAATTTTCAGAACTTAAATAGAATTTTGATGTGAAATTAATTGGTGAGTATTGTGAATTTGTTTTAGAAAATAGTTTTTAAACCCAAAAAGTGAAAAGAGAATCAAACAGACCCTAATGTCTAAATTTAGAATGTTTTCCCTTTACTATGGAAATTGCGTACACGGAGGTATTTTGTTGTTTGTCCTAGTTTAGTGCAATTCCTTGTTCTTCTTTGGTTTCTGGCCCCTGCTACAATAGTGCTTTCCTTCATATTCTTTTTCCATTACGGATTTTGGGAGATAGAAGTAGTGACTTATGGAGAGTTGTGAGATTCAGCGAAGCCCCACTAGTTTGATTTGTCACTATTTGGTTGAGTAACGTGACCTTAAACTAGTTGATTAGCAGCATTTTGTAATTGTAGTCATGTGCTTGTTCTTGATTATGTTATGATGATAAATTCTTTAGGAGGTTGGCACTGCAATGTGGACGGTATTCAATCCCCGTCCTTGTTATGTTTGGGATTATAATAATGCTAATTTTAATGTCTGATGAGTGGTGAGGAATCTTGAAATGATATTTATTTGTAATGATTGTTTGTTTGTTGTAATGCTTGTACTCGGACACATTTTCATTTAAAAGTTTCTTATTTGGAACTTAAATTTGGTGAATTATTTCCAACTCTTGGAAAATTACCTGTGAACTTTGAACCATGACTCTTTGCTTAATTAATCATATCAACCATTTTAAGTATGTTAATGTTACTGTGGTACCCAATTAGTATCAGATGGTTCAGATTCTTACCGGCAAAGTGTATTACATTTCAGGTACACATTTCTTTAGCAGGAGACCAGCACATGAGAGTTACCTGGATTACTGATGATAAGTCTGCACCTTCAATTGTAGAATATGGAACATCGCCAGGGCGATATGACTCTGTAGCTGAAGGAGAAACCACCTTTTACAGTTATCTGTTGTATAGCTCAGGAAAGATTCACCATACTGTAATTGGGCCTTTAGAGCATAATTCTGTGTACTATTACCGATGCGGCGGACAAGGTCCCGAGTTCCAGCTCAGAACTCCTCCAGCTCAACTTCCAATCACTTTTGCCGTGGCTGGTGATTTGGGTCAAACCGGATGGACTAAATCAACATTGGATCACATTGACCAATGTAAATATAATGTTCACCTGCTTCCGGGAGACCTTTCATATGCTGATTATATCCAGCATCGCTGGGACTCGTTTGGTAGGCTAGTGCAGCCACTTGCTAGTGCTAGACCATGGATGGTAACACAAGGAAATCATGAAGTAGAGAGCATACCTTTGTTAAAGGATGGGTTTTTGTCCTATAATTCCAGATGGAAAATGCCATTTGAGGAAAGCGGATCAAATTCAAATCTCTATTATTCATTTGAAGTTGCAGGTGTTCACATTATCATGCTCGGGTCCTATGCAGATTATGATGAGTACTCTGAACAATATGGATGGCTAAAGGTTAGTTGGTTGCACCAATTCATTAGGAGTTACTAGATTCAGACAAGTGTTGATTTATCTATTGCCACCAATAAGTAGTAAGTGCTAGGAGAGATTAAATATGGAAGACAAGGGCTTCTCCTGCCATAGTTTTCCCTTTTTATTTTGTGGTTTTAGTCTACACTTTTTTAATGAAAAGCATTCTCGGTAATGGTTAGAAGCACATAATGTTTTTCATTGTTAGGGATAGCATGTATCACATCACAGGGTAAAATTAAGTTTGATCTCTGTGGCAGTCTTGGACTCTTGGGATATTTAATGCATGATTCATCGTAGCCATGCAGAAGGATCCTCACTTTGAAATTTTAAACTATGTTAGCTTTCATCTGTGGTTTTCCAAAGAGAATCTGTCATGGATATATCTTGCATTGGAAATTCTATTTTTCTTGATATGCAGAGATTGCTTGTGGTTATAAACAACTGTGATTATACCTTTCTTTTGGTGAATTGTCTCTGATTATACCTGCCAACAGAAGTTTTTCTAAATCAAAAACAAAAGCATCAAGGTTGTTGTCCTGTATTCTTCATGCCTTCATATGTCGATACATTATATTACTTTTCAACTGTCACAATGTCCTAGCTTGTTTCCATTGTTCTTCATTTGTCTTGTTATAGATATTCTCAATAAAGTCAATTGATCCACGGATATATATACAGCCTGTCTTGCTTAAACGCTTTTATGTGCACATGGCTAATTTTCTTGTCTGTGATCTACAGGAAGATCTGTCAAAGGTGGATAGGGAAAGGACACCTTGGTTGATTGTGTTATTTCATGTGCCATGGTATAATAGTAACACAGCTCATCAAGGTGAAGGGGCTGATATGATGGCAGCTATGGAGCCATTGCTTTATGATGCTAGCGTCGATTTAGTTCTTGCCGGTCATGTGCATGCTTATGAACGCTCAGTATGCCTTTCCAGTTCAGAGTTTCGTTTCTTTTTAAATATTTTTTTTCTCAATTGTATTAGGATTTTAAACTGTTGTTTGTTTAATTGACAGAAACGTGTATACAATAAAAGACTTGATCCTTGTGGTTCAGTCCATATAACCATCGGTGATGGAGGAAACAAAGAAGGTTTGGCTCCTAAGTAAGTTTGGTTTAGCCATAAACTTTCCAAATAAATCTGTTCTCTGAACCATTTATCATCCCAAAATATCTATATTGAGTTTGTTTTCAAACTCAATTTGTCACAATTTTTATGGTCACATCATTGTTTGTTGACAGGTATATAAGTCCACAGCCAATATGGTCAGAATTCCGTGAAGCCAGTTTTGGTCATGGTGAGCTAAAGATTGTAAACTCTACGCATGCTTTCTGGAGTTGGCACAGGAATGACGATGATGAGCCAGTAAAATCCGATGATATCTGGATAACGTCTTTGACCAGCTCAGGATGTTTAGATCAGAAGAGAAATGAACTAAGGAATAAACTTATGACACCTTAAAATCCCCTGATCTTGTTACTTCTAAAACGACAGAATAGGAAGAGTTTGGTCTTGTATGCAAATCATGAGACAATTCCTCATACTAGCAAATAGCACTAAATTAGAACCATGAGTAGTTTGACCTCGGGTCCTTGGAGTGAGTAAATTGTAATATTTCAGTATTTTGCTTTGCGGTTGTTCATGCATTTAATCTAAATACATAATCTAAATTAAGTATGAGGCTAGTTATCTGTTACTCTGTTTGCAGTTGATGGTATTGTTTGTTGCGAGTTGTGGGGAGAATTAACTATAGTGAAGTAGTGATACTGATAGCAATTTGAGTAACTCTTACTAAATTTGTGAGAAGTACCTCTCTATAGTGTTAGCAGCTTGAGTGAGTTGACCTTGTGTCGTTTGAGTAGATAGTGATATGTCAGTACTTTGCTTACATTTGCTCTGGTATTTACTCTTTAAGTACATAATCTAGAATTATGTATAACGTTGGTTTTTTTGTTTCTTTGTAGCATGATGCTGTTGCTTGTTATGGGAAAATGGTAAACTTTCTTATTAGATATTTTTGGAGCACGAAGGGTACTTGTCTAGACCCTTTTCATATTCAAAATTGGCCAAGGTTCTAATATCCAAGGAGGTATGAACATGTGATTGGCATTTGGCAAGTTGGTGAAGTTTCTCATTTATGATGCTCTCCTAATAAGTAATAACTGATTTTGCTTATGATGAGGAAAGGTGTGTGTTGTTGAAATAATTATGGTTGAGCTTTATTCAACCAAACCAGGCCAACCCGTTAAGATCATTAGCTATAACATGTAAAGATAGAATCATGGTTTTAGATTTCTGTCCACAACTGTATTTGTTACCGTAACGGAATGGCTTTTCGATTGTCTGCAACCGCAATTGTGGTTGCATTAATTGCATTTCCCACCATTATTTGCAATGTAAGGGTTTTTACTTACCGCAACACCAATTTAAAACCTTCCATATAATAGATATAATAGAGGAATGATACATGAATCATCTTTTATTTTAAATACCTTACCAATACATCTTATTTCTTTTTATCTCTTTCTTCTTATTATATCATAAATCACCTTGATATAATAGAGGGATGATACATGAATCATCTTTTTTTTTTTTTTTTAAATAACTCACCAATACATCTTAGTTCTTTTTATCTCTCTTTTCTTATCATATCATAAATCATATTATACCTATATTTTTCTTTTTTTTTTCTTTCTATATTTAGGTGTTGGATAACATTTGAATGTTTATCAAACATTTTCCGACAATATAAGGATTGATGCTGAAAATAGTATACTAAGCAAACAGAGTGCTTCAAAAGTACACTTCAATATATTGACGTTAATTAATTCGCAAGGGTGGATATAGTGGTAACGAGATTGAATATTTTGTGGGTTGTTGCTATTGAATACCAAAAATAAAACCTATATTAATTAGAACATTAGCAAATTGATAAATTGGCACTCTTCTATTTCACGATGAAGAAATAGATTCCCTTTGTGAAAGAAAGTAATTTCTACCATGCCAATGTTTCGTGTGAAATAAGAATCATATCAAACTTTATAGGGTTCTTTGCTTGTCCATTGTGTGCTGGAATAATTTCTTGTAAAAGTTAAACCAAATGGAAGATTTCCTTCTTCTTTTTTTTTATCATTTTCTGAAGGGAAGAATGTTCTTAATAAGGTCTTCATGGTTTTTGTGGTTCCAATTTAATAAATTCTTTATTTTCTAAAACAATTCTATTATTAATTAGCTCATTAAATTGTGAACTTAGTACATAATATAAATAGTAATTTATTCTTTTGGGTGACAGTACTGCAAATTTTTATTTTCAGTACATATCTTATTTATTCTTTTAAATGTAGTTTATACATTTTAAATCATAAACCCTTTTATTTTCTCTGCCCGAGACTTAAAATTCACCTAAAGCAGAATTGCATGCTTGCTAAGTATGAATTTTATAAATTTACATTTTTTATATAGAAACATATGTATTAAATTTGATTTTATAAATTTAAATTTCTAAACATAATCTCATTCTGAAATATAATTATAATTTAAGGGGTAACTGTAATTTTATCAAACAAGTAACAGATTGAGGAAATTCCAACTTTAATTTTAAACATCAAATTGAGAGAATATGAAGCATCTTAAGAAACGAATGACGTTAAACATTTGCTATTTTATTCCATGCGTGCAATGATGAGTTTAATTAAATTCCACAGTTTAAACTATATATATATATATATATATATATATATATATATATATATATTGGTTCTTTTATCAGTATTTTATAGTCAGAAAATCTCCTATTACTTTGTCCCTCAATCTTACTGCAAAAGTAATTGTTTCTTTAATTAGTTTTCACATAAAGTCTCGAAATCTCCTACCACGCACTCTAGCTAATCCTATAAAAAAACTATATATTGTTTGTTTCATCAAATTTTCTTAAAGTCCCAGAATCTCTTACCACTGTCATCCTTAATCTTATTGTAAAATTATATTTGTTTCTTTCATCAAATTCTCATAAAGTCTCAAAATCTCCTACCACTCTCATCCTCAATCTTACTGTAAAAACATAGTTTCTTTAATCAATTTTTCAAATTCACAAAATCTCCATCGATCCATGTGTCCCTCTCTTGTAAAAATATGTTGTTTCTTTCACCACTTTGTCTCTCAGTCATTACAAAAAAAAAATGTCTATTAGAACAAATCCAAGAAAGCAGTGCCTTCGCTGCTGAAGCGCCTGGTGACTGTAGAAATTAAAACATGTGTGAACTTGAACGATTTGAAGTCTGAGCTGATCAACATAAAGGATTTGTTTTCCATAGTGAAGAGAAATTAAGAACTCCTTGACACTTTAGCAATCCTAGATGGCTATCTTCGCAGTTACGATATCGAAAAGTTGAGGAAGGAGAAGGAACCTATTTTCAACAGAATAAGGTATGCAACTAAGAAGTTGCTTCCAGATGGTGCTATACAAAGTTATGCAGAAGCTTCTCAGTCATCAAGCAAAACATTGCAGCATGTGAATGTCATCAACAAGAGAGAAGTAGTTGATCATAGACCACTCTTTTGGAGCCCACTTCAAGACTTGGAAATGCTTAGGACTAATTATAATTGTCTATTTGATCCGTGTACTAGACAATGCTTCCATTCTCTCTCACTTTTCCCTGAAACTGCTGTCATAAAGAAGAGGAACACAATTTACTGGTGGATTGGAGAGGGATCCATCAAAAAGCTGAAGCAGAAAGAAACAGTAGAGGAAGAAGGTGAGGCTGTGTTTGATGCACTTTTGCTAGGTGAGAATTCAATAACACCACGCATCCCTTCTCCCCACCACATTATTTTGCCTTTTCCTACTTCCACAAAATCGGCATTTCTTCACACATGCAATCACTATTGAGTGGCTCCAAATTTTGTATATGTAGCTCTTTCTTATGCAAGAATTTGATTCCTCTTCATTCTTCAATAACTCCAATGTATTCCTTAGCTCAACACAAGTATACACCAAACTTCCACCGCCAAGTTTGCAAGAACCACCCACCCCGTCACCCGTCTCGAGTACATTGCTCCACCACAACCACTACCACCACCTCTAGGTCTAAGCCCAATGCCAAGTCATTGGTCATTGAGTCCCGGCTCGTGCCGGTGCCACCAATGCCAACGGTGGTTACCGCTGAGATCCACCGTCCAATGAACAATGACCCAAGTTTGCAATCAACATGATCTCATAGAGCTTGGGTGGGAGCTGGATGCTCAACTTTGCTCATTTCCTTGGGAGAGTCCATAAAGGGCTATTGATTTGAACATGTGGGCTGAGCCCATTGTGGCAGGTTGGGTTGGATACATCTTAGCTGATCTTGGATCTGGGGTTTACCATTGGGCCATCGACAATTATGGCGATGACTCAACCAACCCCAATTGTTGGAGCTCAAATTGAAGCTTTTCAAGGCCACCACAAGTGGCCTTGGGCCATCACTAAGCGTCAATTTGGTAACAATTTTCATGCATTGGCACGTGCAGTGACCTTCATAGTGCTTCCTGTTGTCCTTCTTTGCCATGACCCTATTGTTGAAGGATTTGTTGGGGGTGTGCTCAGGTTGCATAATGTTTAGCCAACAGTTTCATGCCTGGTCACATGGCACCAAGAGCGGGCTTCCGCCACTCGTGGTGGCATTACAAGAGGCCGGCGTGCTCGTGTCACGGTCGCAACATGCCACTCACCACCGGGCACCCTATAACAATAACTATTGTATAGTGAGTGGAGTATGGAATGAGTTTTTGGATAAGCATAAGGTCTTTCAAGCCATGGAGATGGTATTGTATTTTAAAACAGGAGTTAGGCCAAGGTCATGGAGTGAACCTGCCACTGAGTGGGTTGAGGAGATTGAGACTCCTTCTCAAATCCAAGCCCAATGATGTTTATTCTCTTCTCCATTTATTTTTAAACTATTTATAACACACATGTGTGAATGTAGCTTTTGTGTCATGTAATTTACACTATATTTAAACTATAATGTTTGAAAGGTTAAATATATTATGATACAGAGGAAGTCTTTTTGTCAGTTTGTTGTTTCTTTCTTAATGGTTTTTAATTTTAATATATTTTACATTTCTAGCATCTAAAAGCCGTAAGGGGGAAAAATCACTCACGATGTCACAATACACTATCATATGCAAGTTTAATTTTTTTAATTATAACAATTATAATGTTGATATCTGTATACAAAGCATTTGGGAACCGTGAATACCCAAATTTATTCGGGTACAGTTTTATTTTTTTTGGAAAAAAGTATTTTTTTTTTTTTGTTTCACAGAAAAAAAAAATCAGAGAAATTGTGATAGGATTCTTTTAACATATGAGATGATGTAGTTACAAAAAAGCAACGGTCACATGGCTGTAAGATGATGTGGGCACTTAGTTACTTGGAAATTAAGCTAAAATTTGTCTATAGATACGGTCATTTCACAATGGGGACAGAAAAAAATTGGGAGAATAATAGAGAGAGGAAAACAAAAAGAGAAAGAAACTTATTCCATGTTGTGGAGATATTAGTTTATTCAGTATATAACTATCTATATTAGTTATATCCATTGTAATATATTATTAAATAATTCATTTTGTTATAACTTTGTTTTATCTTATTTGAATATTAATGTTTTTTATGGATTGTTATTTCAAGTATTATTCCAATTGGATTTCTTATGTCAGGATATGGGTTAAATAATAAATATTTTTTTTGGGTCGTCTAGGAGCATCTACTCAATCAATTAGTTATGAAATATCATTAACTCTATATGTGCTATATCGATATCTCTACGTGCGATTCGTTTAGACAGAATTTTATTTTATACTATTTGTTAACAGAAAAATCATAATGGATATTGGCATTGACTTTTAATTGATAAAAAAAACAATACCAATGTGTGTCAGGTATTGTTTTCTTTTGCAAGCAAAATATGTACAAGGTTTGGTTTTAGTTATATTTTACAATAAGAAGAATGGTGTTGGATTGTATCGGAACGATGAATGTTCTCCTTCCTATTTTTATTTTCTTTGTTAATAACAGTAAGAATAGATATTTTCTTTTTTAATTTTTTTATTTTTCTCTCTAAAAAAGATTTTTACTTTTTTTATTATTGTAGTTTTTTAATTAACTCATAATGGTTTGACATTAATTAAGTAGCAATTCTACTTTTTAATGTTGCTTAAATCATAAAAAGTATAAAATAACCATTAAAGGACAATACACACAAACACAAGAAATTGACTAATTTTAGGATTCGGGCTCAAGATACACATGATATGAACCAATATGGGGTTTATTGTTTTTACCAATAGTTCTTGAAAAAGCTTCTTGTTATAACAAAAAAAAATGCATGCCAAGTGTTTGACAAAGAGAAACAAATATAAAGACAATATGAAAAAAAATGCAGAACAAAAATAACAAATTTAACATGAACAAAATGTTAAAAAAAAAAGTTCGAAAACACAAGAATGGAAGAAGATACCACACCTTATGAAAAATGATAAATCCTATGGAGATTTGCCACAAAGATTATAGAAACCTTTGATAAAAACCAATGTTTGGTCCAATTAAGAATCCAAGAGGAACTTCCTCTCACACAATTCTAAAAGTGCAAAATTTTTATTCAATTTAAAGATGAGTACATAAGACAAATGAATGATTATTTATAACCAACAAGTAATATCTATCTCCTATTTATTTCCAATGTGGGACTTCAGTCACATATTCCTTACACAAAATTACACTAAAAAAAAGTCTAATTCGTGTTGAACTTCATATCCCATTTTCATCATCACAGATGCAAAATTAGGACTTGAAACTAGAAATATAACTTGTAAGAAATCTTTAGAGTTTTCAAACGCATCAAAAAATGTATAAAACGAATATCTAGAACTCAAGTTATGTTCAAAACATTGACACAATCTAAGCTCTTCACTCATTGATCTTTGGACTCTTCATTTATTTTTCTTGGTCCTCATCTAGACTTCTTTCAAAGCATAGGTGACTGTGTCATACATCTGATGCTGGAACCAGATCTAGTTATGTACATGATTAATGGTTTCATGTTTTGAATGAAAAGAGGAAAAAGATGTTCGGGTGGGGGCAAAACTGAACAAGATCCAAATAATTTTAGTACTTTTGTTTTACGCAATCGTCACTAACAGAAAATGAATGAAGTATACATTTCCAGTTCCCAATCACCATACATATGTGTACACTAGATAAACATACAATACAATTGATCACATATTTTAGGACAAAAAATTCAAGAAATCAAAAGCAATAATAAATATCAATTTTGTAACAATCTAAACATACATAGGTCTTCAAAAACCAGACCTCAGTTTCCTTTCCACTAAATTTATTAGGAATCAACTCCTATTGAAGATGAGATGGGAGACACGCAAGGAAACCAGTACCGCCGTCTACCATCTCTATGGCCATCATCAATCATTGCAAGTCCTTCCTGCACAAGCCAACAGTGTTTCATTGTTACATATATGATTTGAGATTGGAATGTGTTAATCAGATAAAGAAAAAGAAACAGATTTTCTCATGAAAAATTTAGTTATCTTACATCGAGTAATGTATCAAGGGCATCAATGGCACGGCCAGAACTCCATGATAACCGCCTCTCTACTTCATCTACAGTGACAAATCCTTGAGCCTGCAGTAAATAAAATGTTACGCAAATGTGAAAAGACTAATGCTACTCAAACAACAAACTGATTGCATAGCTACTTTTGCTACACTGGATAAGTTGGACAGAGGCAATCTTTTCTTCACAACAAGCAATCCAAGTTCTAACTAATGTCAATCAAAGTAAATCACACCATGGATGAAGCTTCTTATACACATTGTTAAGAATCAAACAAGATCCAAAGCAAGATGGTTCAAATTAAAGAAAAGTGAAAGGAACAAGTAAACATTAGCGAGTAATAACTTATAACACCTTAAAATTAGGTCATACGCGTAGGTATCTAATGAAAAGCACACATATTACCATATCCAAAAAGGAAGAAAAAGTTTTTACCTGGGCAAGTTCTAGAATTTCATTGTGGTCTTTGTTTAACTCGGTTGGAACTGAACGAACAAGTTTTTTCTTTCCAACAGAAATAACTTCAAAACCACTACCCAGCACCTGAAATTTAATTAAACATCAGTATAAAACACCAAAAGGTTCAACAAGGACACATGTAACAAATTTCTCAAGTGGAGAAACAAGATGAACAAAAGGAAAATGTACTACTCTTGTGCACTCCACAATCCAAATGTTCTTCCAAGTTCCAACATATACATGCAATTTAGGTTCACTATATGTAGTTTATTTAATCCAACCATAAGAAAAGTAGACATCTTTTTACTAAAAAAGACACAGAAAAGATAAAGAGTGATTAATCATTACACTATCATCCACAGATAAGCATTATATTCAGTAATTAGTGTGGTAGCAGCGGCTAAGCTAACATCCTGTCCATATAGTGTTATGTTTTCAAAAATATTTATTATTTATAAAAGAATTCAAAACTGACTGCATATCTATAAACAATAGTTGTTATATATTTACAATTCATAGATTAAGGAAGAGTTTTGTCCTATCAATTTTCCCCAATTTACTTACCAAAAAACTGAATGTCCTTCCTACAACTTAAATCCATATTTCAGAGCAAGTCCAAAACTATCCAAAGTAGTGGACTCCTCCCACAATTAACCCATTCACATCCCAACTTCCCTCTTTAGCTGAATATTGTCAAGTTTCTTTTGTTTTTTCTCATAAATGTGTTTGGCCATTACCATTTGTGGACTTTGCTGATACCATCAATCATCATTGACTTTAAGTCCTGAGAAGTATCAAAATTCCCATCCCAAATACCAAATGTTTGTAAGCTGTACAACAGTTAAAGGAAATCATGAATTCAATGTAATGGGGTTGTTCAAAATGAGATATTGCTGCTCAGCTATGGTCATTCCAGAGCAGGATTAATTATCGGGAAAGAGTCAAAGGCATGCTGTAAAAGCAGTAGCACATTTATGTTGACGAATGCACTGATGTGCAAACATATGGGATAACAGAACCCTTAAACACCTTTGGGATTGTCTTTGGCATTTATTTAAGATTTCCTGAATCAAGCATACATTATCTACATCAGACTCATAAACAGTAATAGTCATAATCTAGTTAATGGGCAACCTAAAGCACAAGACCTTCAGCTTCTTAATAGCACGCAGACAATCATCCTCAGAAACAACTTCACGATCACTTTTTCGTCTCTGGCGAAGAAGACGGCAGAGTTCGTGCAGGTCAATCAGTCCTCCATTGAGGGCTCTAGTGGCCAAGCAAATATCCACTATTTGAACTCCTGTCTAGTCAAGTAGCTTGTCTTAGCATACATGATAAGAAAATATTGAAAATAAGCAGCTTGGATTTAATTAAAAATATAAATCAGGAATGGTTTATTAAACAAAAAAAATAAATAGTTCAACAGGAATATAAATAGGCCCCCAACAATTGAGGCTAGTGATGTGGGACTTTCCAATGTTTGGTAACCTAATGAAGATTTAATAATCTACATATAGAGATTTAATAATTAGGATGCCCAACAAACTACATATAGAGACATTATTAAAGGCAAAAATACTGCATGAACAATCACAAGAAAACCCACAGCTTTTGAAGATAATATCGCAATAAATTTACAGCTGCACATTATATGCAGCTTTGACAAAATGAAGATTTAATAATTAAATAAGGATACGAGATCTGAACAAGCTACTCAAATTATGGAACATGGCCCTTGAATTTAATAACAGTGGCCAACACTTGTCGATAACTCATACTGGCAGGACAAATATTCTACTATTTTAGATCTATACTAGGTATTGCCAGTAGGGTCTGTCATGATAAAGGAACATATGCTAAATATAATTAAGATCAATTGAGGTATCTTGTTCATGTGCAGTGCAATGTTATATGCAAGTAATTGGAACATTTGATCTCACATTTGCCTTTATAAACATAAAAAATATCATGGTATGTATGCCTATCGGCCTGTGGTTTTGTTGTTTTGAAATTTCTTAAAAATCTTCCTGAAGTTAAGTCTTCTTCCCAAAAAGTGAACCCAGTAATGAGCTGCAATACTAAATCCCAGCCACATTCCTATTGCTCAAGTTCTGAATAAAACTGTCATGTATAGTTCAGACACTACAAACTCCAGCATTATCTGTCTTATCCTACATTTTTTTCTCAGGTATTCCATATTAATTATCATTATAGCATATGGATATTAGTACATAAAAGATCCATAGATGCATTAGAAAGTAGAAACTTATTTCATACAAGATTAAGAAAAATATCACTAACCGAGTTCATAATAGAAGTCACCAAGTCCTAACAGCTCTGACCAGAAACCCTTGTTTGAGGCCAAGGGGTCTACTCCAACTTTAGCACACATCTCATGAAACTGTGATCTGAATGAAGGGTTCTTGCGGATATCATTCTGAACAGGCAATATCAACCGTTAGAATCTTTTAATTTAATTATTAATTGCCAAAAGAAAAAGTGATAATTAAAGTGGGATTTCATTATAAGGCCAACACCAGAAACCATGAACAATGTGTGTTATTGCTTGTTAGCCAAACACTACCCTGAAGTTTCAAGGCTATCAAATTAGTCAAGCACCCCCCTCAACAGAACTCCACTGACATTCTAAGTCAGCAATCAGCAACATAGCTAAAGTATTTCAAACTCATCCTATTCCCATATCATCCTATTAGAGACTACATTGCTAGCATTTCTCAACTTTCATTAACGACAATTGGCAAAACTTAAAGCAATTCGTTAAGTGCTTTTAGTCTTATTCTCTTATCAAAATTAGAGTTTCACCTCAGTAATCCGCGTAATAAATGTTTGTATTAAACGTCAGCATAGCTTACTGAGGTAATAAAACTCTTATCCTAATTGAAGAATAGGACCAATTACATTAAAGTTTCGTCCTTTATTACTTTCACTCAAAATCAGCCAAGCCCAAGTCCCCAAAAAAAAAAAAAATCCTTTCGCACTAAAAGCATCCAGTTCACATAACCCAATTGAATTTTTCCAACACCCCAACATAAAAAAAAAAAAAAAAAACGGAACAGCAGAAGAATGAGACAATAATTTGACACACAAATTACAAAGAAACTGATGATAAATCAGACAAATATTCCTATAATTCAGAAACTAACAAACCAATAAAAACTAGTAACTATCATGTGCTGTATCGATAAAAAAAAAAAAAAACCCGAATTCACCTTGTGTTTGCGAGCGAAATCTTCGAGCTGAGAGCGAAAGGTGGCAAGCTGCTCCTTCATCAAATCAGTTCTGATCTTTGCGACATTTTCACCCAGCAAACGGAATTGATCCCTTGCAGCAGCGTGCGTCTGCAACCCTCCAATTCCTGGCCTTCTTCTCATCTCCTTTAGCCTTCGCCGAATCTTTGTTCCAATTTTTGTGGTTTTTCTGCTAATTGGGTTCTGGCTAGTGCCTTTGTTGATCAAATATAAAAGAAATAGACTATATTTTTTTTTTTTTGTGGGAGAATTGAAATTATGGTAAATATGATATTTGAGTTAATTATTTTAAAAGTTAGGGCAAATAGTGAAACTCTGTTCCCAGTGATACATTAAATGTTAAAACAAAGAGAGGATAAATTAACCTTACAGCTAAATTTATGAGATTATTATTAATTTATAA
The DNA here is from genome assembly GCA_007407185.1 of Glycine tomentella. Taxonomy (NCBI): domain Eukaryota; kingdom Viridiplantae; phylum Streptophyta; class Magnoliopsida; order Fabales; family Fabaceae; genus Glycine; species Glycine tomentella. The sequence continues at coordinate 668,392 of PYAF01002306.1, forward strand.
TATACAAGAATTTAATAATAAATTACATTTTTTTAGGA
>PYAF01002306.1:676505-694476 GCA_007407185.1 Glycine tomentella
TAAACATGCAATATAAAACATAACAATATATTAATTAATTCAAGAAAACATTTTAAAAGGAAAAAAACAATCTCAATATATAAAAGGGTAATATAATCAATACAAAATCTTGTATAAGACGGTCTGACCATGAGACCAATTATTAATCAACTAAATAACCTTTAAAATTTATTAATAAAAAGGGGTTCAAAGTTATCCATTTAGTTATTTATAAAATATTTACCAAAAAATCCTTAAAAAAGTTAAAAATAACAAATCTCAAAGGTTAAGCGAATGACCGTCAGACCTTCTATATAATCAATCTAAATATTTATAATAGGTATAAGTTATAGAAAAAGGGTTTAAAGTTATCTTTTTATTTATTTTTAAAAATATTTATCAAAAACCCTTAAAAGTTAAAAAGTTAAACAACAAATCTTAAAAGTTGTGAGAATGACCATTAGACGATGAGACCTACTATATATATAATCAATCTAAAATATTCAAAAGTAAAACCATATTATTAGTAAAAAAAAATTAAAAAGCAACAACTAACATTATAAATTTAATATGACTAACTTTTATTTGTATAATTAAATTAACCAAAATTTGAGTAGCAACTTTAGATTAACAGATATAAAACTATAACGTAACATGTTAAATAGTTGGCTCTAAACATCATCGAAAGTGATCAAAAGCAGCATAAGATAGAACCACTCCAACCTCAAGATGCTTTTTTAAGTAAGGCAAGTAGAACGATAATATAGGATTTTTATATGTGTTGATGCATGATCAATTCTACCTAAGTAGCATGTATTACAATTTTAATTGACTTTAGAGTATATGATTTAGAGCTAGGGTTAAGGCTAATAAGACATATATATATATATATATATATATATATATATATATATGTTGATCCATGATTAATTTTATAGAAGTAGTATGAGATTACAATTTTTAATTGACTTCACTGTAGGGTATAAAAGGGTAATAGGATTTATATATGTTGATCCATGATCAATTTTGTAGAAGTAGTATGGCATTACAATTTTTAGTTGACTTCACTGTAGGGTATATGATTTAGGTATAAGTTTACTAGTATTTATGATTTAGATATAATATTCAATATTATCAACCAATAATATCTTATAAAGTAAATATTATATAATTTTATAATTATCAACAAATAATATCTTATTAAAACAATATCATCCAATAATAATATTACATCAACCAATAATATCTTATAAAAAAATCATCCAGTCTATCATCAATATTTTGATCCTACCCGTTAAAAGATGTGATCCTACTAAAATATTTGATCCTATTAAAATATATACATAAAAAAAAAAAAAATCATGGTGGGAAAGCTAAGAGGGATAGTATGAGGTGTATCTATTAAAAGATTTGATCCTTGCTATGAAGATGTCAAGTCTATCATCAATATTTTGTCATTATGAATATCTTATTCACATTTCCAATTCAACTCTTCTTCATCCCCAATAGAAAATTCTCCTCCCCGTTCAAATCTTCCTCAATTCCTACCCCTAATACAGTTTTCTAGCTTTTACTCTACCAAAATCCGACTCTTGCACTCCCTAGTAATTGTATTGTGTTCATCGAATCAAAATTGGTTTGCATTAGCTCAGTGTCCATGCTCTTTACTCCTCTTCAATCTTTTCTTCACTATATAACTATGTCAATCTCTTCCCACATTCTCACATCTCAATCAAATTATTCTTTTCATATTCTCAGTATAATTTTCCAAACAAAACAATGTCTTCTCCAAACTCAAATATGTTAAATCTTCAAAGAAACACAACACCACCTACCCGATCAAATGCAACACAATCTACCCAATTAGAACTGCCTTCTAATGGTGGCAACCGAGTATGGACCTGTAACTACTGCAATAAAAAAGTTACAGGGTCATACTTGAAAGTAAAAGCCCATCTGCTAAAATTACTGAACCAAGGCATAGTAGGATGGAAGACTATCAGATCATGTGAGAGAGGTACTACTGAAAGAGCATGAAAGGGTTGAAAATTGGAAATCTAGAGAGTCTTATGAGGCTAAAAGGAAACTGGATTATGTTTCCTTACCTTTTGGTTCTGATTTACTATAACAAAAGAGGAAAAAAGGGATAGTGGAAGCCTGTTTCAATGTCGTTGATAGAGACAAGGTAGATAAACAAATTGCACGGATATTCTATGCCTCTGCACTCCTATTTTCACTAGTAATAAGTTGGTAGGATATGTTCCTCTAACATACAACAGGCTAAGAACTACTTACGCAAGAAAAAACGCATGTGAATACTCTACTTTAGCCTTTTTGAGATTCTTGGAAAAAGAAGGGAGTGTCCCTGTGCTTGGATGGATGGACATACAGGCAGAAGAGGCCAGCCTCTTATCAATGTCATGGCTGCATCAGGTGGAGGACTATGTTTCTCAAGTCTTTTGACACAAGTGGAAACATAAAATATGCATCTGGTGATGGGGCTCACAATGTGGTACAAATCATTATTGATAATGCAAGGAACTTCAAATTCGCGGGTTTGAGCATTGATGCCAAATATCCCCACATTTTTTGGACACCTTGTGTGGTGCACACAATGAACTTGGCACTCAAAGAAATATGCGAACCACCCAACAATTCAAGTCAATATAACGAAGTGGATCTCTTCCTTAATGTCGGATCGTTATGAAATACTGTTAAAGGTAGAGAAAACACGCTTTCCTCTCATGTTATAATGGCAGAAAGATTGTTACAGGTAAAAAATACTCTAGAAAAGAGGGTTTTAGATGTTGAATGGAAAAGTTTTAGGAAGAAAAATTAAGGCTGAAAAAGTTAAAGAATGTGTAATTTTTTATAAATGGTGGGATAAATTAGAATACTTCCTGAGTTTTACAACCCTCATTCATGATATGATAAGGAAAGGTGATAGTGATACTCCTTGTTTGCATTTGATATATGATATGTGGGACTCTATGATTAAAGAAGTGAGGGAGAAATTTTTTTAGCATGAGGGTCAGGATGTAGTTACAGGTCAGTCCGCTGTTTTTGATGTTCTTCAAGGTGTTTTGGTAGCACGGTGGAACAAAAGCAATATTCCCCTTCACTGTATGGCGCATTCGCTAGTTCCAAGTTACTATAGTGAGTCTTGGTTACAAGGAGGGAGTGGAATGGTTCCCAGGGTTACCCCTAATGAAGATCAAGAAGTATCTCTTAATAGAGATAAATGTTTCAAAATGATGTTCAAAAATTCTGATGATCTTAAAAAGTGTATGCTGAGTATGGGCAATTCTCAGGGGACTTTGGGCTTTTTTAGTGAAGCACATGTAATGGATGCTAGGTGCATGAAGAGCCCTTGAGTTGGTGGGCCAGTTATGGTTCATCGACACCAACATTGCAAGCTCTAGCATATAAGTTGCTTTCACAGCCTACATCTTTATCTTGATGTGAAAGAAACTGGAGTTCTTTCGCTGGTATCCATAGTCTCAAGAGAAATAAATTAACTTCAAGTAGGACTGAGGACCTCATCTATGTTCACACCAACCTGCGCATGTTGGATAGAAAGAAGGACGAGTACAAGATTGGTCCACCAACATTTCAGTTTTTTATTCAATTTTTGGCTAACTGATTTTCTGTCATTGTTTTTTAGGTGGAGATGTACTTCTTGTGGATGATGACTATGTTGACGCTTTTGCGAATTTGTATGTTGATGACCCAAAGATTGAAGGTGTGCTTTTCAATGATGAAGAAGAGCAAGTGAACTGACTTGGTGGCTGGTGCTGGTTGATGAATTTTCTAGTGGAAAATGCTGCTGACCCGGAGATTATGCTACTGCTTTTCTGTTAGTATGTTTTTCTTCTTCATGTTAGTTGAAATTTGGTATTGGAAACTCTAATTTATTAAGATTTTATGTTTTTCTTCATGTTATTTGAATTTTGGAGTTGGAATTGGAATTGCGTTTGTTGAACTTTAGATTATGCTACTGGTTGAATTGAGTATTTATATTTTATGATATATTTTTAATTAAAAATAAATATTTCAACCATAATTTTAAAAAATATAATAAAAAATAATGTCTCGTGTCCCGAGTCCATATCCAATATTTGGACCCTTCTAAAATGTGTTCTCGAGTCATTGAAATTAGAATTTCACAGGTCCGACACTTGGATCCATACCCGAGTCGGATACCCGTACCCGAGTCCGAGCATCACAGCTTTCGGTAAAAGCTATTGGAAGTGTCGCATGTGATATTGTTTAAACCTGTCCATATATGTATTTATGAATGTAATGCAAGAAAATAAAATATGCATTTAAGCCATGGACTCATTGCATTGCTCAATGACAATGCCATTTACAATGATTTTGCAATTCTCTCTATAATATTGGCATTTACAGTTACTTAAACGTCTCATGCTTACTTTGACTAAGCTCTATAGAAATACGTACCGGAACACCACTACACATACATAAAGTATAAATAAAATATGCTCATATACTCATTAGTCTTGCACTAGTTCAACCAAGCATAGGCACTCTCAGATTCAGACAAGCCAATATATATATCAAATGCAGTAAGTTGGAACACTGGTGGGTCGATAAACAAAGGTCCTGACAGTGTGTGAATGTCCTGATGGATGATTGTAACTGAATTTCACCCCAATGCTGCCTTCACCAAGTTGAGTGCATTGCTCATGGAAACTACTAATTGGTCGGGCAAGACATGCGTCCCAACGATCACTCTCCGGCATTGTCTCAGCCACTGTGTATATCCCCTTAGCATCAGTGAATGCCTGATAATTTAGAACCTCCCCAGACTTGGTGATGCAGAGAACAGCAACCTCAGCACCTACATGAAAGCATTATAACTTACTTGTCTTTTGTTTAAGAAATGGAAATAACAGTCTGGCAGTATGCTGCAATCATGTGAAAATCAATGCGTGGAAACTGGATTCTGAGTTGCACCAAGATTTTGAAATGCACTAGGAATAGGGTAATATACAGGAATATACTTCAGCTTCAAACCAATTGCAGAGGATGACCAGTTGACCACAGTGACATGTCCTTGTTTGTTGTATTTGTTATTGTTAAATTTCAAACCAAACCGCACCCGAAAAAATGAAATGATGTTATGAAACTATGAATTATAACCAAAATGGTTAACTCTGAAAATGAGATGACTTAAAAGCCAGATACAATAGGATAACAAAGAAGCCTCGTTTCTCATAAGCAATAGAGAGAACATTAAATTAGGTTATCACAGAATCAATGTTATATGTTTCCATAGATGAATCTTCAGGGTAAAAGTGAAACTTGAAAACTTCAAATCATCAGCTGTTAGGCCAGGTTTTCACTAATTGTGAAAATGAACTCCAAAGGACGGTTGCAGCTAATCCTATCTTAGCTTCAACAGAATTGTCAGGAAAGTGCTTGGTTGCAGAAATTTTAGGTCAGCAAACAAAGCAGCAATCTTTAACCAGGTTATCAGGTACTTCTAATTCTAATGGCCTAGCAAGACAAATCAAGTTAGAAACTAGATATTTTAGTGAGATGTCTATTCATGCATTTAGGACAAGTTTAATCCATAAATCATATGTTGAATCAAGATTATTTGTTTTTTTGTTGAACATGGTATTGACACGAAATTGTTCCCATCAAAAGTGGTGACTAATCTTCATCAGGGATCATGAGTGCCCTCAAGGTGGGAATTCTCCTCCAAACACGATTTATTTCATACCCAAGGACCAACCATGATTCAAACCCTGAACTACTTGATTAAGGAACACAAGTCGCTAGCACTTGTGTCAATGGTTGTTGGAAGATTATTTATTTGCGACTGAAATCAAGTAAGAGAAAATGGAAAAGGTCGAAACTTCAATTGCAGCACATTTGAGATGTATAATTAAACTGAAACATAATTCCCACATTGTTGTGACCGTAAATTGCAATAATTTCAACCTTTTATCCTTTGTATCATCAGCAACATTCATGATCACTATCCACAAGCATAAATCAACTTACACAACAAATAAAACAGTTTTCTTAAAAGAAAGGTTAAATTAATTTTTTAGTCTTATAATTTATTTTTAGATTCAATTTGGTCCTCTTGTTGTTTTTGAGTTCAATTTGATTCTCTAATTCTTTAAATCAATTCAATTTGGTCCTTTAGTTTAAATTGTAAAAAATCACACTTTGTGGTGGTTCAAAACCATCATTAAGTGGTTTTAAACTGTCACAAAATGCACATTTCCCAGAAAAATGAATTGGTTTGAAAAATTAGAGAACCAAATTGAACAAAAAAAATTAGAGGACCAAATTGAACCGATTTTAAAAATTAGAGAATTAAATTGAACCCAAAAAAATTAAAGGACTAAATTAAGACTAAATGATAAATTAAAGGACAAAAAAACTAATTTAACCTAAAAGAAATGAAAGGGTAAGAAAGAAAAATTACACATTATGACGAAGAGTACAAGTCACTGATACAAATAAACTTCAAAGAAATGGAAATGCAATGTGACCGGAATGAACAGATTATCATGAAACATATCTTTTCCAACCAGTCACCATGATTCAAAAATCAATATATAAGACTGGTCAGGAACATAAATCTTCCAGGTATCAAATTACACTTGGGATTGAGGATTTTTTTTTTTTTCACTCCAACAGAGGTTAATCATTTATGCATTCTTATAAATATCTGAAAATCCAGTGATCAAACTAACCATGGCCATCTCATTCTCTTAGTGGAAAACTTTTTTTATTTTTTAGCAGAGGTAATTAATCATCAATTCAGCATCATTTCCTAATGGCAATAATCAAATTCTGAAAACATCTTCCCTGTTACATCCCATGTGCCACCAGGTCTAACAAGCAAACAATGACTAAAACAGTGCACACAGTCTAGTGCAAGGTTTAAAACCATGATTGTAACTGCAATTTTGGCTGTAACATTAAGGTTTTTGGGTCTCTGCTGCCACAATTTCAGGCGCATTTGTCCATAATTTCTCACAATATCAATGATCGAAACAAAAATGCAACTGCAGCCGCAATCTAAAACCTCGGTCTAGTGTTTTATGGCAAATTTCCTCCACAGGTCAAACAACAAAAAAGATCAGGCAAGAAATCGAAGTGCTAAACGGTTAAAACGCTAACCACTAACCACACCACAGATATCAACACAAACACAAGTCAAGTTTTCAACCAAGTTGAACAATTGGCGAAGAATGACAAGGCTCAAGAACAACAACGAAAAAGCAAACTTTCAAAAAAAAGTGAAAACTCCATTTCAAAAACTCCATAAAAAAAGCCCCAAAAATGAGAGAGAAAACGCCAATTGAAAAGAGAGAGAAAGAGAAAAACCTTCGAGAACATGGTCTTCAGGTCCGAGAGAAGAATCCCCACAAACATCACAAACAACTCTTCCATGGATTTCACCAGTCCAAGCACTTACATCCGAAGCAAATAACAGCAGCAACAGAATCAAACCCATCACTGTCTTCTGCTTCTCCATGGTTGAGAATTGAGAAAAAAACAACCACAAAAAAAAAAAAAAAACGCTACCTTTCTCAGAGCACTCTGTTTTTGGGTTTATGGGTAGTTTTCTTATAACGCCCACAGTGCCTTGATTTTTTCACCGACATAATAGCTGCAATGATGAATCACTGAGTCCAACGCCCGAGTCAACCTAGTAGGGACTGAAATGTCATTATGTGAAATGTTCAGGGGTTAATTGGAAAATCAAAAATCATGACCTATGTTCTGTCTTCTATAAATACTAACCAAACCCGATGTTTAGTTGTTATGTTGTGCCGCTTCTGGGAGGGTTAATGAGGGGGACTTGGCCTATGTTCTGTCTTCTATAAAAGTATAAATACTAACCAAACCCTATGTTTAGTTGCTATTTTGTGCCGCTTCTGAGAGGGTTACTGAGGGGGACTGGTAGGTTACCCTGTGTTTTGGTGCATTGAGAATTTTCTATTGATGTTTGTTTATTTTTACTGTTTGTGTGTTGCACATCTCGTTTAGTTTGATAACACTTTTGTGATTGACATGTTGTTATTGTTGTTGTTATTGTGTATTGCATGCTATAAAAGTTTATTTATTGTTTCAAAAGTTTGATTTTTCATTGATGTTTCAGGAGAGTGGAAAATGAACGGATTCATGGTTGTTGTATTAGTGTGGGAAATATTAAGGGATAAACCGGTATAGACACTAACAATCATGCTCAATGTCACTTTTACCAGATCTGAATTCCTGAGTGTTTCTCTTTGTTTTCTTTGGGAGTATTATGTGTGTTGTTGTGACTGGTTAATTTTAATTTAAACTGGATGAAGAACTCTTTTTTCTACTCTCTTTTGATGGGGAAAAGTTTGTATTTTTCAATTTGATTGATTGCAATATGGTTAATTTTATATTTCACGGTAAGTTGTATAGTATTTTTCGAAGGGGAAAGATGATTTTGTGTGTGTTTGTTTAATACTTTGAGGGCTGTTGGGGTTTTATAATAACCTGTTTATTCAGGGTTTTAGGGTTCAAGCTGATGCTTCTAGCATTGGCCTAATCTGTTTTTATTTTTCATTGGTTTCAAATAAATGGGTCGCTTATAGTTGGTTGATCATGATTTCCCTTTCTTGTCATGAACGAATTTCCCTATGATGATTTATAATCTTGAAAGTAGTGGACTGAATTCCCTTGAGGAGAAATAAAATCTGAGGGATGTATATATCTGTTACCTATTATTGTTGTTTTTCTGCACTTTGTGTAAGCATTGTGCCATGTAGCATCCATTCTGAGTCTTAATGTAAAGCCCAAAGTTTTAAATATTGGTTGCATTGCAGTTTTGTTGCTCAATTTTCTACGGCTTTGATTGTCAATTTGTGTGAAATATTGTGTCATGCATTGTTATAGGCAGTTCAAATACTGCTTGTATAAGCACGGTCCTTAAGATCGCCTTCCTTAATTCTTATCATGGAAGCGTTTTGAGTCATAGCTGTGCAAAAGCAATTTAATTATGGAGGTTTCCCATTAGGGTTTTCCTTCTGGGTCCTCCTTTCCCCCACTTGATTCATATAGTAATGAGGCATAGACCCTTTTTACCATTGGAGCTGTTACTTTTATCCTATTATTGTTGATCTTATGTAAATGACTACGTGTCGCCATAAGATTCATCTAATAGGAGTTTGGCTCCTTTGGTGCATCACTAATGTCTCAGCTAGCAAGTGGGAACACTTGGTCAAATCTTTCTTAATTTTGTAGGTTTGTACCTTGATGACTGACTGGTTTGGTGCTTTTCTTTGTCTGCTTTATTAGTTCTGTTTTAGTTAAGAATACAAAAGACAAGGCTGATGAATCATGTAGATGTGTGGAAGGAGAAGTCCTTTCTGATCTTAAATTTTGAGGCATATTTAATATCTTATATATTAATCGTTTGTGTTTTGATAGGCTATTAAATAGCTTAAAGAAATCATTAAATTAGTATATTCTTCATATGCAGAAAGGCATTGAAAAAGATTGTCCCCCTCCCTCCCTTTTCCTGTTCTGTTTGCTGGATCATTTTTTTTTTAATGCCAATTACCAACTCAGGTGCTAATGTTCACTCTTGTAAATTATTGGGTTGAGCTCATTGATCTCTTAATTCTCTCCACTTTTCTATGAGCTCCACTTTTTTAACATTACATGTACACTTGGTACCATTAAAGAGAGTAAGTTATAGAAGATTAAACATGATTTTGTTGGGTACATATTGTTTCAGCACACTCCCGTCAACAGCATCAGCATACTCTACTCTACCTCTAGGGCCATACTTTAAGCAGCACAAGCCACTCCTTGTAATAAATGGCCACAGAAGGATGGTTGCACTGATCTACTCTTCCATTCCATTGTCATGACAGTTCCTTACTCTGGAAAATCTAATCATAAAAGGAAATTTGCAGCTATGATCTCTTTGATTTGCACCAGGAGCAAGTACCTTATGAAGTGGCTTGGTCTTGGCAAAAGGATATTGTCTGGGAAAAGAAGGCACAGATTGAAAAGAAAGGAGATTGCACTGACACCCTTATTCTACAACACCTTCTGTTTATACATTAGGTACAGCTAGTACGGAGGAGAACCTTAAGTTTGACATGAAAAATGCTCCCTTTAATATTTATTGCACTGAATGTGGTGGAGACGTTACATACCATGGCCCTGGTCAGGTGTTTCCTCTGAATTACTTGCTTACAGTTTGGAAATTTCCTGTTTTGATTTTATTTTGAGCAGTGTTTTGTATTACAGCTAGTTATGTACCCCGTTATCAACCTTTGAAGACACAAGATGGATCTTCATTGGTACCTTGGAACTCTTGGAAGAGGTTGTTATTCATGTTCTTTCTTCTTCTTTTTCAATTCAGGCTTCCAGGCTGGAAGGTTTAACTGGTGTTTGGGTTGGTAAATCTCTAAATCCTATTGATGTAACACTCACTGATGGTTTTTGCTCCTCACTTCCTGCTTTGGTTCTGAATTATCTAGGTTTAATGTTTTAATCTAAGTATTGTCAAATATCATCCAATAGTTTTTTATTTCTTGGTGCTATTATCATTTTCCAAATGGGACTCTGAAAACATTGTGAGGCTCCTTCCGTATGCTTAGAAGTGTGTTGTCAGATTTATAGCCTTTTCGATATTCTACTTGGATTTAAGGCAGAGACTGCTACTACAATTGAGAAATAAGATTATAAAACACATTCATTTATGCATGTGAGTTTGTCATGATTCAATTTGAAATATAACAAGATTCTAAAATCATCTGTCTTTTACCTTATTCTACTTAGTAATGTATTACAGGAAATGAGAAACTGGCTGCTGTTGGTATCAGTGTGTCTCCCTGGATAATCTATCATGGCTTACGACGCAACAAATTTGAGTCCATTTAAATGGATTGTCCTGTGTGGAATACATAGTCACGGTTGTCAAGTAGGAAGCATTAAGGGGTTGGTGAGAGAAGGCAAGCTGTGTATTGATCATGGAATAGATTTGCATCATCTGGATGATGCTAGTCTTATTCATAAGTCCTTGATTGAAGAGTTCTCACAAGCATTTCAGCTTGAGTATGCCGCCTTGTTGTATGAAAGGAAACATAGCTCTCTCACCAAATAGGCACGGCAAACTGTTACAAAAATATTTCTGCCGCCTTGTTGTATGAAAGGAAACATAGCTCTCTCACCAAATAGACACGGCAAAGTTGTATTTGTTTGATATACATAGCAATCCCTTGTCTATCCACTTTTTCCAGTTAAAGGGCAGAGAAAATATCATCACTTTTGCAATAGAAACACACTTTTGTACTTATGTTCCAGATTACCGAATTATGGCTCTTGTATCTTGATAATGATGATTAGTTTTATCTACGTTTATTCTACGCAAGTATATCTTTGCTAATTTCTGAAAAATTTATCATGGTATAGACACTTTTCCTTGGCTATGGTACAAATTTAACAAATACTGAAATTTACCAGTCAATACATAATTACTTCTATTGTTTGTGACTACATGCATAACATTTTCTATTCTTCAATCTACTTAAAAAAGCTGTGCAAAGGTTCAAATAACCTTCCTTGTCTTTTATGTATGTAGAAGCATCAAGACTCTTCACAATCATTGATCCTTATGGATAATTCACCCAAAAAATTATCAAGATTCTATTTACCCTTTCTGACCATTCAACATAAGGGGAATTACATCTCACAATATAACCTTAGTTAGAGATGACAATAGTTTTCATTTTTCAATAGCCTTAACCATTTATTTGAAACTGTAGATCGCAAAACATAAAGGAATTCTATTCTTATGGAATTATGTATTTTTTTATGCTTTTTGATAGTTGTTTAAAATTTCCAAACGAAAGAAATGATGTCGCAAGCCTCTTTTTTTCCCACTTCAAATACTCATATTTCCTTGCACCTTTTCTTCCTCTATTTTTTTTTATAACTCGTTCAACTAGGAATTCTTTTTCTGCCTTTTTCTTCTTCACAAAGACTTCTTTGGACATCTTAACTTTTGGTTGAGTTCTAATAATTCAGGGCACCCCTAATTTCCATATAATGTTTTCTAGTTCTAATAACTCCTTCGTTGGTAGTTTTTCCACAAATTTACAGGTGACATTCTTCCTCTAATTCAAACCATTCCACTGTCATGCTATGTAAATGATATCACTGGAGAACATAGGTTTGTCGGAAAACACCAAATTGTCATCGGAAAGTCGATGCCGGAAAATACCAAATTGTCATTGGAAAGTCAATGAAAAATAGTGAATCGATGGGACATAGTAACAGGGTTACAGAGAAAGAGGAAGCAAAAAAAATTAGAAGAGACACACCGACTTTTTTCAAACTAGTTTGAAATTCTTTTATTTTGAGGTGCTATCGCATGCTATTAACATTATTAGCAAGAGATGTCATAGTGGCATGGTTGCAACAATAAGGTGCTATGAATCAGCACCACATAGGAATTGGTTTAGATCCAATGGGATCACAAGTTTGAGAAAACCTTTTAATCTTATTCAAATCTCTGAATTCTTTTGGTGTTAACACCTTAAGAATTTGCAACATCGAATAAGCAATTTGATTTGAATTATTATTTTTATGATGTTTGATTTGGACTGAATTAAAGTCAACCAAAATAAACTCATAAAAATGTCTTGATTTATAGATTGATGTTGGTCTGTAATGGAATTGATCTCCCTGAAAATCTTTTGGATAGATTTTTTGGGCTATTTTGTTTGGCTTGGAATCCCTGAATTGTTCCATTTGAATAACATCCTGATATTTAGGTTTTGGGATGTATTGGGTTTGAGATTTGGGTTTTTGGGAGGCCAAAGGTTCAGGTTGATGAACAAAACCTTTATCTTTGGGTTGATGGAGGGTTATTTGTTTATTTCTTAAGATTTTCAATCATGGTTGAAAAACTTTCATTGTCTTCCTCTTCTGAGGCTATGTCAGCCCATGATTTGTTAGTTTCTTTTCCCCAGTTCTGCTTCCACCCTGTATGGTATCAAAGCCTGAAGGATTTCAATGAACGACAAATACCTACTAAGGATGGTTTTATCCAGATGAGCTAAGAACTTCTTGTTCATTGTCAGAAGGAGATTCAATATCTCCTACATAAGGGATTAATCAGAGAAAGCAAGAATCCTCAGTCTTTTTCTGCTTTTTATGTCAATAAACAAGCTGAGATTGAGCGAGGCACTCCTCGCTTAGTTATCAACTACAAACCCCTTAATCAAGCCCTTCAATGGATTCGATATTTGATTCCTAATAAGAAGTATCTTCTTAATCGCCTTTTTTCAGCTAAAATCTTCTCTAAATTTGATATGGAATCTGGGTTTTGGAACATTCAAATCAAAGAAAGTGTCTGATATTCAATTATATTCTATCTGCACAGGCCATGCAATGCTGTGAATCCCAATCCAAGACAATGTACCAGTGCTAAGATCCTACATTTTCATCATATATTTGTTTTTCTAAACATTCATGTCATGTAATTTGCAAGTATATGACATTAGTAACTCATGTTAACAAGTGGCAAGGTTTTGGTTTGATAAGCTAATAATGTTTTTAACAGTGACCAAACTTTGCTATCTTTAACTTTTTGATCACTGTCTCAAGTCTGTTGATTCTCTGTTCAAGATCCATTACATTTATTCCAGATGCAAAGGTATAGCTTTCACCTTGAGTACCAGATAGGCTTACTCTCTTACTAGAAAGCCTTGATTCTTTGCTCCCATTTGCATCTTCAAAATCTTCCTCCAAACCCCCCGTCAATGGTTCAACCGTATCTTTTGCAACCAGTTTTGTCAGTGGTGATACCCGTTTAACATTTTCATATTCTCCAGTAGAGGCTGAAGAACTTTGATTGGACAAATTCTTACATTTTATTGGAACATCAGCATCCATACTTTCATTAGCTATCGTACCATCTTGAGCAGAATTTCCAGAAGGAACAGTTTTCAAACGTTTAAGAAGAAAACCAGAACTTGCATCAACATCACTACTACGTTTCCTAGCATTTGAATCATCATCAACAAATTTTCCAAGACACACAGTGGTACCAAGTTTGGGAGTAGAACCAAGTGGAACGTCAGCAACATTCCCATTTTTGTTTGCTTTTGATACTTGAGGTGACCTTGGACTTCTCTTTCGCCGCACGATATTCTTTGCAAAATCCTGATGACTCATTAGAGATTGCTTCCACCACTTTGCATAACGTGTGGTAATATCACCCTCAAAAAGCCTAGCAGGAAAATACAAACTCCTATCAGATATGGGCCTGCAGTAATTTTTCCAAGCAAAGTCTTCAGTCCCATAAAATCTTGGCACGCAACTTGGAACATCTTGATCCATTCCAAATTGCATAGCAACTCTATGTGGCAGGTACATCTTTATAGTAGACTGAATACCAACAAGCAGAGAAACTCTCAAGCATGTAACAAAAGATACTAGTAGTCCCGTGGGTTCTTTATCCAAATCTGTATCAATTAGTACCAAAGTTTCATTTTCTGGATAAAACACCTTGAACTTACCGGCATATTGAACATAAGGGCGCCAACAAAAATGCTCCATAGCCGAGTCTAGTGCTAATCTCACATTGTCAATTTTCAAGGCCTTAACCTTGTGCCACCTAAACATCATAGGGTCTTCATGGTTGATCAACCTGGGCTGTGGTTGCAAATTCTTGAACCTCTCCCACACCCAAATTTGGACCAAGTAAAAAGGTGACTGAAGAGTAACCTCCAATTCCAACTTATCATCAAGTACTAGTTGTTCTGTCATACTGACTATTGTGTTCTTCAACAAAGTCAAATCCTTATATATGCTGGCCAAAACTGCTGGTCCCAAAGCAATGGGATTCCCTCTAGCAAGATGAACAGCAATAGGGAAAACCAAAGTACTCACCAAACCTTTGGAAGAAAAACCAATCATTGACAACCAAGTTGCAAGGAATGCTTCATGCTCAACTTCACTCCCACTATTGACAAAAACATCCATCCATGCAGATAACGAAGCCTTAGCTTTTGTCCTCCTCCAAGGTTGTTCTCTTGCAAGAATCAATTTCTTCTCCGCCTCTCTCATTTCCTGGCTTTGAAGTGGGGCAAAGACACGATCACCAACAACAGGGTAACCTCCCAACACCATCACATCCTCCAATGTGATCGTTGCCTCGCCCCATGGAAACAATAAGGTATTTGTCTCAGCACACCACTTCTCAGCTATCCCAAAACACAAGTTCTGATCTTTCGTTATGGAACACTTGGTGCTCATTATGGCTTCAAAGATGCCAACTTTCTTCCACACTGATTTGTATCTGAGTTGAAGGGCATCCACCCATTCAACCCATTTCTTCTTTGTGTGGCGCCACCAGTCGAAATGGATCACCAAAGGCCAGTCCTTTGGTTCAAACACGGGTGGCAGCGACATAGTCATAGAAGATGAAAGAACCTTAGAAACTGGTCCATCAAGGGATTTTGCAATGGGTTTCAGAAAATAGGCACTTCTCAAAGCTGGTTCACTGTCACCAATAGGTGAAACCATTGAATCTTCCCTTACCTCCATCATGTTCAACAATGATTCATCCATTTTTTAAATTTGATATAGAAACTACAGTGCTTGGTTTTCCAATGGAATGTGAACATGCTACAAATGGTGTCGAAGCTTATAAAAAGAACCCAAATGATCAAAAAACGGTCACTGTCAATGCATTGCTTTGACTAGAAAATGGACACATTATGGCTCATGCATTTGTTGTGTGCATTGTGCAATTTCAATGACAGGTATTCTTCCACATGAAGTTTGTGTATGATGAGATAGAGGAATACAACATCGTGTCACTGAATACAGTTAAAATTAAAATACAAAATATAAGAAAAACTAAAATTAGAAAAATACATAATTAGTTTAAGTAAAATATAAAAGGTGTATTTTTTTTTTATAAAGACATGTATAATTAATTTAAAATTTAAAATTAAGGTTTTTCAATTTTTAAGGATATTGTTTGATCTTTTTTTTCTCTTTATAAGGAAATTGTGATAACTACAGTTTCTAAAAATCTCTTGAAAATGAAATCAATCTTTTAATAAAAAAAAAAAAATAGACCTTTTTCTGTACAAAATAAAATAAAACTTATATAAAAAGTAATTAAAGATTTTTTGCTTTCAATGAGAAAAAAAAAAGCCTGCCATTTTAGTTAAAATAAACCTTTCCTGACACATGAATGAAGAACGTCAATCAATCAAAGTTATCAAACTCTTTTCTTCCCCCAAGGTAGTAGAAAACCATATTATATCAAATTTAGAAATTAATTGCTAGCTCTCATGTTTTAAAAATCGAGTTATGCTAGAGTGTAAATTAAGAACAACATGTAGCAGTTTTTGCAAGAAGTAAATTATTTGTGTGGAAAAGTAAATTGCAACTCAGTCCTTATATAGATTAGACTCATGTAGCAGTTTTTGCAAGAAGTACCCCAAAAAATTATTGTTAGCCTTAAATTGTTGCCCTTCATGTCTCTATCAAAGTAGTACCCTGTTCACAAAGAACACATTGATATATTGTGTGTGTAGCTTATCAAACACATCTTGAGAAAAAATATCAATTTCCTCTTCCTGTTATGAATAGTCTTGTACAAGCAAAATACTTTATGCATAAACAATAATTATGTAAATAATGCAACACAATTTTTAACGTGAAAAACCTTCTTAATGTGAGAAATAAAAACCACGGGACCGATCTTGGAGTCCACCCAAATTCTTCACTATCAATAAAGTGAGATTACAAAAGGGTTTCAACAACCATTACAATCAACATACAACTTCAACAAAAGTTGTGCCAAACCATCACAAGAGGCAAACATACAGAATAAGCTTTTGTACGAAATTAATTTCTACCACCAGAAACAACAACTAACAAAACCCAACGGTCAAATTGACGTATTGCAAGAGTGGAACACAGTGACCAAATTTGAG
Organism: Glycine tomentella; assembly: GCA_007407185.1. Taxonomy (NCBI): domain Eukaryota; kingdom Viridiplantae; phylum Streptophyta; class Magnoliopsida; order Fabales; family Fabaceae; genus Glycine; species Glycine tomentella. Next base: position 693,488 of record PYAF01002306.1, read on the forward strand.
AACAATCCAACGGTTAATCAAAGAGATAACTGTTTCTCAATATCACTGCCCGAAACAAGACAGAATAGAGCATGAATTCTGATAACCTCTATTTGAAGGTGAAACAATTCATCTTAATGTGAGAGAAATGTACCTCGCAATAAAACTGCATGCTTCAGAAAACGATTACTGAACCAGTTCGGTTTGAGAATTTCTGGTGATGCTACAATGCAAGCTCCTATTCAAGAAACCAACCGTTAGATGTTAATATTGGTGAGTCACAAACTTTCTGTAAAAAGTTTCACCAAGATCTCACGGTTAAACAAGGAGATTGAGAAGATTTAAGGATGACAGTTTCTGCCTTTCTTAACATGCGAATTTTGATGTTTTCTTTCTCCTCTCCTTTTTCTTTCTATTGTGTTTTCAAATTAACTGTCAATTTCTTAAAAAAAGTAACTACTGACCTATTAAAAGAAGGAACCCTAATATTTCCTTATTGAGCTGGATTTGACTTGGGATTCAAGCCCAACACAAGCAACCACATAACTTGGACATTGCCTGAATCCTGGCATCTTTGTATGTGGCAGCAACACCAACAACTATCTTTGATAACCATATGCTAAAATTTGAGTAGACAGAATCTGTAAGAATTAAGCATCAAAACATTCCATTGTTGTACAAAGAGGCTTTAGAAGTATGATTTAATGAATTGATATTTGTTTAGGGAGGCTTAGGGCTATGACGATCTAGGACCCTAGTCAACGGGGGCAATTTATTTTGAAGAAATAAAAAATATTAATTATTGTCATGGATGTTGGAAGCAGGAAGTCCCACATCGGTGGGCTTCCAATTAGCACCAAGGAAGGTGTGTTATAAATACACACCTCCTCCTCCTTCTAAATCATCCCAAAAATTTAAGAGAGAATAAATACAAGAGTGATAAGTTCTCTTGTGAGGTTTCTCCTTGAGTGTATTTTTTCTTAGTATAAGAGAGAGTGGTATATTTGTGC
>PYAF01002306.1:696297-707856 GCA_007407185.1 Glycine tomentella
ATAAATAAAGACAAACCATAACAAATTAATTAACCAAATTAAAAGCAAATTAAATTTCCTACAGATTTTTATAAAAATAGGTACATAATTAGTATAATTTTTAAACATTTTTAATTGAATTTTTAATTAGTATAATTTTATTTAATATTTTCGTTATTAATGTTACAAGTATTTTGTATTTTTAAAAATTTGTTAATAAATTTTGTATTGTTTGTTTGAAATTTTTTTTTAATTTTAAATATACTTGTTTAAATTAAAATATTTTGCTATTAATATTTGCTTGTTATATATGAAAAAAAATATTTATGTTGATTTTGTTAATTAATTAGTACAAAAGTTTAATTACCATTTGGGGTAATATTTATGTTGATTTTTTGTTTTTTATAACTGCAATCCAGAAGTAGTGAGAAATTGCACGATTTTAAAGTTGTATGCCTTGCTAAATGTAACTCATTTTTTGTTAAATGCACCCTTTCTTCTTCTTTTTTTTTCATTTTTTTGCTTTTCTTTTTTGTTTTTATGATTTAAATAAAATCTATTGTTAAAAAGAACAAAAAACGAAAAAAAAAATATTAAAATATTTAAAGTCATATTTTACAAGTTAAATTTATTACCAAATTATATATATATATATATAAAGCTTTATATTGTTACCATTTTAAAAATAAAATAAAGTTCCAAAGGTATAAAGTCGTAAATATAAAAATCACTTTAAAGTCCCAGCATGAAATTATGTTTTGAAAGGAGGCTGAGCATTGCCTATTATTGTCTTAGTCAATGAAATATTTAATAAAATAAGTGACTCATTTGTTACTAATGGCATAAAATTTATGAATATAATAAAGGCATGACATAGGTACTCTGAAGACGTGTATGTCATGCTGCAAGAAAATCAACTTATTGCTATCTCGCATTATGTTCGCATGTATGTTCGGGAAACAGGTGAGTTTGAGGTTCAGGAAATTGCTAATACGCGACATGGGCAATAAGAACAATTTACAAAATTTCAATTTAAAAATTCCTACAATAATTTACAAAGTTTGAGGTCCAACAATAAATCTCTACAAATTTCAATTTTAACAATATTACTACAACAATTTACAAAATTAATTAAAATATTAAACATGATTTAAAATAATTATAACATAAATTACTAAATTTTTATTACAATGATTTATAATTATATACACAATATTAAATTAAATAAAAAATTTAAATTATAATTAATTAATTACACAGAAAAAATATTATATATAAAAAGATGTAGTTCAAAATATTAATTAACAAATAAAATATTATTCAATATATTTAAATAAAAAATTCAAAAATATAAACAAATAAATAAATGAAATATATATATATATATATATATATATATTATAAATAAGAGGCTTTGGAGAAGTCGTATATATAAAAACGACTTTAAAATCATTTTTATATATACGTCTAAGCATCAATTTAGAAAATAAAAAAAATGTACGACTTTAAAATCGTAAAAAGTTTACAACTTTTAAAAAACCAAGTGAAATTGTAAAATGATTTATAACTTCATTTAAAAAAAGAAATAAAAAATAAATTGCATGTCTGACTTAGAAGTTGTGTCATGTGGCATGACTTATTCCTAAATGGTTATTAATTTATGGACTACCCCATATAATAATTATGCTTTTTTTTTTCTTAGCCCCCATGTGGTGATAAAGCCTGGGCACCTATATATTTGGTTGTCCACTCCATATTAGTAAAGTCAAAGGTTTATATATTAGGCACTTTATATAATAGATAGACAATTCTCTAGCCTTTATGTTACTCGACCTTTGGTTTTTCAATCATAATATAAAGGACTAATTTCAAATATTGCATTCATTTATATCTTTATGTATTATACTGTTTAAAAAGGACTATTTAATGTTTTTTGCAACCTACAACATCAGGCATGTAGGTTGTACTGGTTTTGTACCATGCAAACATAGAATTCCAAATTTTTGCACCCTTAAAGTACTCGACAACGTACCTTAATATATATGCCAATATTTGGAATTTCAGCCAAACGTGTTTCTAGACTTTGAGTCTTCTTGCTGAAGTGAGGCATAATTCTTTCCTTTCATTTAAGTAATATTGTAACTTTTGCTTTTCTACTTCAACTAAAACAAAAAAGTCATCTTAAAACTTTTTTCTTGATGCAATTCATCTTCATCTTAAAACTATATTGGACAAAAATCAAGCATCACTTCAATATAGCCTACTTTAAAGAAAAGGACCGATGATCATATGGTAAAGGACCACAAAAAAGACAATAAGATACCAATCCTTATATTTGGTTGATGCCAAAACAATTATGAAAAAGACGGTACCTTTGGTTTTGCTCAAGCTTACATTAAATTGTGCTTGCCATGCAAGAAAATTTTCCTCAACCCTAACTCATCTGGTCATTGTGATGACTTGTAACATTTATTGAGTTTTAGATATAAATAGAATTCTAATGTTCTTAATTTTTAATGCATAAATGTATATAAACCGATTTTAAAAATAGAATTATAATATAGAAAAAAACTATATGGAAAATGCATGGTTGCCATGTTTAAACTTATCATAATGGCGAACTAGAAAATTACGTATGGTGGAAGGCGTGGAAGTGGTAACAGACAGCTAAATATGACTCAATTATTTAATAAATAGTATAATAAAGAATTAAAAAATGTTAGTTTGAAAGGAATTATTCTATAGAACAAATAAATATTCACTTTCAATTCTCTACAAGACATATGTAAATTAGAAGCGTGGGATTCGGAGCTTTGGTATTATATATAAAGGAAAGCTTGCGTTCCTCCCAGCGTCTATCATCTTCCTTCTTGTCATTCTTCGTTTCAACTTCGCAAAATGAGCACATTTGGTGAGTCCAATTAACTGAATGCAGATGAGAACATTTATTTACTAGCTAGTTCTAATATTTCCAAATTCTCCTTGTAATTAGGTTAACTACTATGATTGATATTAAATTTGGTTGACGATCTCTTGATCATCTTGTTTTAATTATTGAGTGAACTTGTTTTTTTTTCCAGCATTTTTATTTAAGTAACTTTAAATTAGTATCTGTGATATTTTTTACAAAAAAAAAAAAATCTTCAACAACTTTTTTAGATGAATTCCTAATAATTAATTTTTGGTTGAAATATAATATAAAACTATGTGTCCTATATGATTAAGTAGTAGAGATTGGAACTCAACCTTTTAGAAAGGAAAATTTAAATTAGTAGAAATTTATCTTGCATATAGTGTAAATATTTTTATATTGTCAATTAATCATAGATGATTTTATAAGAAAGCTTAACTTAGTTGGTTAATTAAGTAAGATATATGAGTTATTATAAATTCTTGTTTTTAACTTTTATTCCTATAGATTAAAAAAAAGTTTTTTTTATATTATATGCTACCTTTGCTTATCATAAAAGTTATTGTGAATAGTATTTTTTTTATTAATATTGGTTCTTTTAACTTATCGTGCATGCACATGCACGATTAAATTCAATTCATTAATGTATTTTTCTTTGTTTCACTAGAATCATCAACAACAAGATCCTTTGTTTCTGTAGAATCAACAACACCAATTGAAGGAACGGAAGCTGACAATGTGAATAGGGACTCATTGTTCCGAGGGTGTGTATTGGAAGGGAGATGGGACTTCGTTATTACGGCATATAGAAACGATAGTAACTATCACAAAATTAAAATAAACGAAAGCAGAGGCACAGCACTACACGTGGCAGTGAATGATGGCAAAGTGGAACTTGTTAACACCCTCGTTGGTGCAATCTTAAACCATGAAGGGAGGGAAGTGCTGAGGGATGATAGTGCATTGAAAACAACCAATGAGACAGGGGACACTCCTTTGCACCTTGCAGCATCAAGAGGGTTCATTGCTATGTGCAAGTGCATCATAGGGGAGTTTGAGGAAAGGAAGGATTTGATTAGGTTTAGGAACAACAAGGGTGAAACACCTCTCTTCCGGGCTGTACTCACATGCCATACAAAGACCTTTGTGTTCCTCCATCATGTTTCCAAAGATATAGATGTTCCACTTGGGAACTATGATGGGGATACCATCCTTCACCATGCCATTTGGAGAGAATTCTTGGGTAAGTAAGCTTTTAATTCTATTTTTGACCATCCTTTTTATTACTGGATATGATTATTTGTATGAATTTGTGTGTTGATTCTTGTCAAGAGTGTGGGAGAATGAATTGGATGATTTGTATTTTTTATTATGGACAAATGTTAGTTATTAATTTTTTTAAAGGAAGAAATTCAAACTTAGAACCTCTCTCATTTCTCTTCTCTTTCACCGCTAAGTGATAAATCTTATAATCCCTTAAATTATTTATACTTGATTAACTTATTTTAGGGTGAACATAGCTCAGGTTAGAACTTTGAAATTTTTTAAAACTCAAACTGATTAAAAATATATAGTTGGATTAATCAAGCAAAATTAAATTTGTACGTTTAAGTTGTGTGTCAACCCAACCTGATCCAACTTGATTAGGTTAGGTCATCAAGTTGAAAATATAAATTGGATTTTAAAAAAATACAAAATATATGACAAAATTAAAAGAAAATAGATGTTATGTCTCAAAATTTAGATAAATAAATATAATTAAAGATAAAAAATATTTAAATGTTAAGTACTTTTATAGTTTGATATAAACCGAACGAGTTCAAAATCTCTAAAACTTAATATTCATCTCAATTATTTCATTTTTGTTTATTTTTAAATAGTTCTAATCCATTAATCCAACTCAATCTAGTTAATATTATCTCATGTCAAGTTGAGTTAGTCAGGTCAATCCAACTCATGGTCAACTAATTAAGTGTAAGCTATTTGTCCAAAAATATTTGACATTTTGGACTCATGACCGTGGTCTCCTTTCATTCGTTTCTAACGGAATAATGTGAAACTTGTTCATTTATGTTGTAATAATAATAGAAATAATTATTATTAATAATATTTATACACTATCTATATGTTTGAAAAAAATACTTTTCTTATACAATTGAATATTTTAAAGGTCTTTTAAATTTTTACATTTGTCATCAATATTTTTACATACATTTGTAAAAATAAATACTGAAAACAATTAATACTATTTATTTTTAAATAAATATTTTTTTGGATCTTAAAAAATTGGAGCAGTAAACATAGATTTTAAATGACCTATAGAATGTTTTAGTTTACTCATATATCACTATTTTAAATTAAAAAAAAAATAATCATATACATGCAGTACAATTAGACAACAAATTCGTGTGAAATGATTGAGCTTAATTTTTGGATTACTATTTTATTTTTTTTTGCTCAGCTGGATTACTATATTATTGATAAGAAGTATCTCCTTATTTTGCCGATAACTATCTTTTACAAAAAAAAAAAAAAAAAAAAAAAAAAAAAAAAAAAAAAAAAAAAAAAAAAAAAAAAAAAAAAAAAAAAAAAAAAAAACTTGATTAACAACTTTTAAAATGTACTTGGTTAAGCGTTGAAATCACATTCAACCGGGAAAAAACGTGTTACAAGACACAAAGCTAAAGAAATGTGAGGAAAGTAATTTTTTTAACGTCAATTACGTGGAGTGTAACTCATAAGCAAACACATTTAATGGTCTTTATTTTCAAAAATCCAAGATTTTAATTAAGAGATTTGAGCTCAATTCTCTTGGACCTAATAGCATGTTGATTCAGCTTGATTGGATCTAAATTTTGATTGCATAACTGAGGTGATTAAATTTGACAGATTTGGCAATCATAATAACTCATTGCTATCCTGGACTTGTTGACATGCGAAACAAAGATGGAGCCACTCCTCTCAAAGTTCTTGCATGTAAGCCTTCATCCTTCAAGAGTGGAAGCAATTTCCCATGGTGGAAGCAAATTCTATATTATGGTAAGTGTTGCGTACGTGGAACTGAGCTTATAAGATTTTTCTTTTTTCTTTTTTTACAAAAATGGAATTAAAATTCAGGAGTGGCTCAATGTACCCTAAAGTAATCCACACACTTGCTTTTATACGTGAAAATTAAAAATTCTTAAAATTTAAGTCTAGTTTAATTTGGCTTATTTTATGATTTAGATATTAATGATCTATCTTATATTCTTTAAATGTTTTTTCTTGTATTCCCTCCTGTCATGAATGTAAACTATTATACTTTTCATCCATTAATTCATTGCATATATTATACTACTTTAATAAATCTTATCTATGATAGAGACTGTCCTAATTAAGAACATGTCTTCCAAAAATTAGTGAAATGAATTTTTATAATTTACTATACATTAATGATGACTGTTATTTTTAGTCATTTTTTTCACAGCAGTTATTTTTTAGTCATTAGTATACTCAAAATAATCTACTTACATTTTGGAAGACCAAAATAACATTTATTTGAGTTATTAATTTTAGTTATTTCAAAGACCATCAAAACACACTTGTAAGATTATTTCTATTATTTTCATGCCAAAGGTATACTCGTAGAACAACTAGACGCTGAAAAGGCAATAAAATCCTATATGGATAAAGTTGAAAAATTTGAACAGGCCGACAATGAACTCAAAGGTAAACTTCCGATTATTATCTCAAATATTGTAACTCTTTACTGATTACACATGGAAGTGAATTTCATCAGGTCTAGTACCTTTTAAAAAAAATTAACAGTATTTTAAGAGAAAAAAAAAAAACTCAATATACAAAATATAGAATGGCCGCGTTTAGACGGGATAGTGTTTTTTTTTTTTTTTTGAAAATCAGGCATGCAATGAAATTACCGTTTCATAATTTTTTTTACTAAAGAAAATATGGAGTGACATTATTAATTTTGTAGCAAATGTGACATTATTTGTAATACAAAGCTCAATCGTCCTTGCCATAGACAGAATTGTGGCCGGAGACTTAAAAAAATAGTAAGGATTAATCATTTGATTAATTCAAATCCTTTTTAGCTCTACTCTTTACATTTTTAGTTGATATATTTTATTAGAGATCACTTGAAAAAAAAAATTGTTATATACGTATAAAAAACACTCTTAGTTACTTATACAATTAATTTAAGTGTCTTTAATTACGTTACTCGATATTACATTTACTCATTCGTTGAGTTGTATTATTCCAGTGAATATACATTCAGAAAGTAGTGAAGCCAAGAAAGCACAAATTTTTGTGGAAAAACAGTATGCCACTTCTGTTCGGTTTGTAAAGAGCGCTGTTCGATTAGCATTCAAAGTCCTTAGCCTCTCAGGATTGGGTGTCACTGCACACGGTACTAGGTCTCTCTTTCAAATTAATTTTTAATCAATAATATCTCTCTCTCTCTCTCTCTCTCTCTCTCTCTCTCTCTCTCTCTCTCTATTCATATCATTCATCTTATCTCACTTTTCTTCGTATAAAAAGTATTTCAAGTATTATAATTAAGTGGATATATATGATGTTTAATCTATTGGGTTTAATTGTCAAAATTAATTGCTCTTCTTGGTGCATGTACTTAATTAATTATAACTTTCAAGACTTGAAAGCAATAAAGAAGATAAGGCAGAAGCACAGATGGAGTCGTCAACTCTTGAATATTTTTATGGAAAGACCTTATGAGTCGTACATAGGAATTACTGGGGGTCGGCCATTTGTGACATTTGGAGAAGACAAAGACTTAGGGCCAGTTATTACCCAACAACAGTTACAAAGTAAGCAACAAATCACTTCAGTTAATTTATAAGTTGTTAAATAATAGTTTAAGCAATATACTAATTTAAATTGTAGAATAAAACGTAGGATGAAAATTGGACGTGTTAATATTTTACTAATTGTACGATAACTTAATAGTTCATGCTCGAATAATTTTGATAAGAAAGCACCTTGCTCCCTCTATGATAAAATTTTACACTTGGGTCTCCTGTTATTTATATTTGCTCTTGCAATTAATGTGGAATAAGATCATACACCCATGTCATATATATATATATATGCGTGCCTCATCATGATATGTGAAATTAATTCTTTTCGTGATTTATTTAATATTTTAAAAAGTTTAAAATATTTTTTTTATTCCTGTACAATGTTCATAATTCAGTTTTATTCTCTACAAAGCTTTTATCTGCTTTTTATCATGGTAAAATTATAATGTGTCATATTTTAGATCAAAGTTAAGTTTGATTACGTCGTTCAAATCTATGTAACATTTTCTATTTTAAAATTTTAAATGCGATTTATGGATGATAATTCTAGAAAAAATAAAGAAAATATAAGAATATAATTTGTGATCATTAAAACTTTTAAAAAAGTAATAATCAGATTGAATGATTCTTAATCAGTCATCCATCACCATTGCACCTCAAACATTATCACTACCACATTGAACAAAACAATCCCCATCTCCAACCCCCAAATCAGAAACCCCTAACAACGACCACCTCCAACCCTCAAATCAGATTCAGAAAACAAATTATGGATTTGAACAACAACAACAACATTTGTGTAAAGGGCTCTGAGAGGAACTCTTCCATTCTCGTGTTTAATCTTCCTCATAACCGTTGTGAGAGGGATGTTGCCGGCCACATTATAATTTTGCGAGAATCAAAAATGGATAATTTTTTTACAGAATTTAAAATCAAACTATGAGAATTTTTCAAAGATGAAAAACATATTTTAACCTAAAAAAAAAAAAATTCATCCTTGAAAATATCGAGTATTGAAATTAATGTTGAATGTTGGTTTGTTGTATGTTACAGAAATAACTATTTTGCTTTGCTTTCTTCTTACCTTGAAAAGATGAGAAGTGCTATACTGTACAATGCCATTTGCACAAAGACTGTACGAATACATGTGGTTAAATGTTATAGGCTAAATTCTAAATTAAAAGTACAGAAACTTCAATCTTTGATGGAAATTAATTAAGGTGTGGTGTGGTTGCTGTGTTATAAATTTTTCGAGCATGAACACAATCGTACCTAATAGCATTTTCCTTTTACATAAATATATTTGCAGTTGTGGGTGGTGCAGCTAGCTCAGGGCAACAAGAAAACAATAGAGTGAGATCCGCAGCAAAAAATGAGGAAAAGGAGACATTTGTGACAGTGGCAAAAGCCGGCATAGTTGAACTTGTGAATGAGCTTCACAACAAAGTACCAAGTACCTTCCATGACACTAACTCTCCTGAGAAGGAAAACTTACTGATTGTGGCAATGAAGAACATCAAATACAAAATTGGAGAACACCATGTTGACAAAAAGGAGACTGCATTTTTGGCCGCGGCGAAATACGGCATCGTGGAGATTGTATTTGCACTTGAATCCAAAATACCAAGTGCCGTGCATGAAACCAACTCCAACAATGAAAACGTGTTGCTTGTGGCTGTGAAGAACAGACAAACCAAAGTTGTTGAGGTGTTAAGGAAACATATGGATAAGGAACTCTTTGATAGCTTGATTTTAGAAGTGGATAACAGGGAGAACACTGTGTTGCACTTGGCAGCTGGAACTACAAGCAACAGTGAAAGGACCTGGCAGATTGCTGGTGCTGCCATGCAAATGATGTGGGATATCAAGTGGTATCAGGTATGCATATTTTCATATTTGTTTTGTAAATTTTCACGAATTTGGATTCCTACTAGACAATATTCTTTTCCAATTAAATTCATTGTTAAATAAGTATATATGTATGTAATAAATATATATTATTAAGAGAGATTAACAAAATTTAAATATAATTTGTCTAGTCTATAATATTGTGTATAATGGTATAAATATACATCAATATTGATGAAGTTTGTATATTTAACTGATATTTCAACGTCACATTATTTTAAACATTTCATCATTATTTCTCATTTTTTTCTATCACATTATATCATCTTATCGTACCTAATTTCTTTCCTCTGTTTTTGATCTCTCTGTCACTTGGTATTTTTTTTTTATTAGCAAAAATACTAGTTATTAGTTTCTTAACTTTTATTAGAAGAGAAATTCAAATTCATAATTTTTCTTTCTTTTCTTCTCCCTTCTATCATCAACACAAGTTAATCTTATTTCCTCTGTAACTTGGTGTTAAATAACATTTTGTATGTCCAAGTAGATTATTCCTTTGTATATTTCATCACTAACTGAAAAGATAGTGATAAAAACGAAAATTAATTTACATGAGAAGAACAGTTATATATATATATATATATATATATATATATATATATATATTATACACACACACACTCATATTAATTAATCCCTTGATTAATTCTACCATGTGGAGCAGTACATTAGAGCCCTAGTGCCGGAGCACTTCGCTTTCAGAACCAACAAAGACGATAAAACCGCAGGCGAAATCTTCAAACAAAAACACAAAGACCTCGTGAAAGAAAGCTCCGAGTGGCTAAAAGAAACCTCCAACTCCTGCTCTGTCGTCGCCGCCCTAATCGCCGGCGTCTCCTTCGCCACATCGAGCTCCGTCCCCGGTGGCACCAAGAAGGGCAAGCCCGAACTGGAAGGCCAGCCGGCCTTCGACGCCTTCGCCATCGCCTCGCTCATCGGCCTATGCTTCTCCGTCACCGCCCTCATCATGTTCCTCGCCATTCTCACTTCCCGAAAACAGGCCCCAGACTTCCGCAAGAGCTTGCCCTTGAAGCTTCTCTTTGGCTTAAGCTCTCTCTTCGTGTCCATTGGCTCAATGCTCGTTTCGTTTTGCGCCGCGCATTTCTTTGTGCTCAAGGACAAGTACAAGAACATTTTGTTCCCCGTTTATATTGCTACTTGTTTGCCTGTGACTTTCTATGCGGTGGTGCAGTTTCCGTTGTATGCTGATCTACTTAAAGCCATTGTCAAGAAGGTGCCACAACCGAGTATTGCCAGCAGCCAATTTTAGGGGGGCTATTAATTCTTTAGTTCTTTTTGCTTTGTCCTACTTATTAGTGATTGTAAATATATAATTAAAAAATGTTTAATAGACACTTAGTGTGTTATCTAGGCAAAAAATTACAAATAATACAATTAAATAAAAAAATTTGGCAAATGGTGCAAGCTGGAAACTATTTTGACAAATGGTGCACTCAATCACGCCCAGCTGGGGCGTGTTTAAACACGCCTAGATGGGGCGTGTTTCACCAGATGGCGCCACGTGGCAGGCTGAAACAGTGTCCTAAGGTTTTCGCGGTGTTTTCGTAAATTACGGAAGGTCGTAACTTTTGATTGGGACGTCCGATTGACGCGAAACCGGTGGCCACGCGCTCGAAATTGAGAGGAGAAGGCCTGGGCAAGTTCCCGAAGGGTTTATGTTTTAGGGTTTCAGATTTTGGATTTTGGGTATCGAATTTAGGGTTTGGGATCTAGGGTTTAGGGTCTAGGGTTTCAGATTTAGGTTGATGGGTTTCAGATTAGGTTAGGGGTTTATGTTATGATTAGGGTTTCAGATTTTGGATTTTGGGTATCGAATTTAGGGTTTAGGATCTAGGGTTTAGGGTTTAGGGTTTCAGACCTAGGGTTTAGGGTTTAGGTCCGATGTTGTGATTAGGGTTTAGGTCATCGGTTACAGACTTAGGG
>PYAF01002306.1:707956-747153 GCA_007407185.1 Glycine tomentella
TTACGAAAACACCGCGAAAACCCTAGGACACTGTTTCAGCCTGCCACGTGGCGCCATCTGGTGAAACACGCCCCATCTGGGCGTGTTTAAACACGCCCCAGCTGGGCGTGATTGAGTGCACCATTTGTCAAAATAGTTTCCAGCTTGCACCATTTGCCAAATTTTTTTATTTAATTGTATTATTTGTAATTTTTTGCCGTGTTATCTAACATCTAGAAAGAGAATAGAGAATAAAATATATGAGTATGATAAGATTTATGATATGATAAAAAAAGAAAGATAAAAATAAACAAAAGAGGTTGATTAAATGTTTAATTAAAATTAAGATTTCCTTCTACTATGCTACATGTATAAATATATTGACACAATATAAACATGTTTTGGATTTTGTACTAGAGAGTGATAATAACATTTTGTGTATAGAAAGAATTGATACATGATGCTATAATAACATTTTGTTTCACGTTTGCCACATAACTTTTCTTATCATATTGAAAAAGAATAACAATAAAATAATAACACTGATATAGTTAATAATATAATTAAGTAAAATAATATTTCATAAATATATATATATATATATGTATATATATATATATATATATGATTGTATATTAGTAAATATTTAATAAAATAAAACTTTAATATAGAAAGGATTAATTGAATCTTATTCCTGAGATTTTGAATCACAAGCTCTGACAACTCGACGTATTAAAACCTTCTCTAAAAATGTATATTAATCTGAAATAAATACACATAATAAAATTATTTTTTTTCCATAGTTTTTATTTTATTTTGGCTATGATAAATATTTTAAAAGTTATAAATAATTTTTTAATAAATTAGAAGTAACCGTCTTAAGATGAATGTTATAGGATGCTATCATTTTTCTTATGCATAATTAACTCTCAAACATTTTTTATTTATTTAGAAGATCATTTTAAAGGTTTTGTGATTTTTTTATTATAATAAATATTGGTGACAACTTTTTTGATTTTAACATAGACAAATTCTAATCAATGTCGTTAGAACATCATTTAAATAACTAGAAAATATTTTGATTGAGATAAAAAAAAAATATATATACTCTCCTATAATTTTAAAATATACTTCCACATAATTTTCAATAAAATATTTTTAATTTTAATTTCTTAAAATATTATTAACAAGAACCTTTTAACATATTATTTTTGTTGCAATCCTAGTTGTGACAATCTTAAAATTACCCGACAAAAATTCAGAGCATTACTTTTTTTAATTTTTAATAAAGTTAAGGTATCCTAGCTAGCACGTACATTACAATAGCCCCATAGATCTCAACGAGGTTGCCACCTAAGATTAATTCTATCCATCATTTGCTACTCATGTAATATTCATTCAATCCAAAAAGAAACAAAAAAATCATAGTATTACTTCATGATAGCGTTCTTTCAAGAATATAGCTGAATCAATATGATAAAGACCACAACAAAAACAAAAGACCACCATAAAGAACTCAAAAATAAAAGTACTCAACAACAAAAAAATACCACAATAAAGAACTTAATAAAAAAATTAAGACAGCAAAATAGAAACACCACAATAAAGAACTGATCAAGAACAAAATTAAATAAATTAAAAAACCACAATAAAGACGGCAAGATACGAAGCCTAATCTTTGGTTAATGCCAAAACATAAATGAAAAAGGAACGAAGTACCTTTAGTTTGTGATTTAACTATAAGCTTGTGCTTTACTCAACATTTGTGCTTATCATGCATGAATTTTCTCCAAAATTTCAATTCATCGGATCACTATGATGACGTACGACACTAACTATAAGCTATATATATGGCATTCTATTCTAACAGATGAACTTTTGGACCTAGACTTGAATGACATATTACATGCTAATGTCAAAGTTAGCAATGAGGTGCACAATCCATCTTTCCTACAGTCACATGAGGAAGACGTGATAAACAACAGGAATTCATCATCTTGCGAACCAGTAATCAGTTCTTCACCAAAATCATCTCCACTTCCACAAATTGATGTATCTTGTATGTCAATTTGAGTCCAGAGCAAGACTACCTGTTGTGTAACATGTTCAAGCTTTATACATGTTTCCCAAATATTTCACTTGACATATATCTTTGATTCTTGCGAAAAACTTCATGACTTAACTTTGAGTACCCAAATGTTCATCTGTTAGTGTCAATTTGAGTCCATCATGAACACCAAGTGTTCCATAGCGAAATATCAGAACTTGTGTTTTGGGATTGCTGAGAAGTGGTGTCCTGAGAAAAATACCTTCTTGTTTCCATGAGGTGAGGCAACAAATCACATTGGAGGATGTGATGGTGTTGGGGGGTGACCCTGTTGTTGGTGATCATGTCTTCACCACACTTCAAAGCCAGGAATTTAGAGAGGTGGAGAAGAAATTGATTCTTGCGAGACAGGAACCTTGGAGGAGGACAAAATCTAAGGCTTCTTTATCTGCATGGATGGATCTTTTTGTCAATAGTTGGAGTGAAATTGAGCACGAAGCATTCCTTGCAACTTGGTTGTCAATGGTTGGTTTTTCTCTCAATGGCTATGTGACTAAGTCTGTTTTCCCTATTGTTGTTCATCTTGCTAGAGAGAATCCCATTGCTTTGGGACCAGCAGCTTTGGCAAGCATATATAAGGATTTAAGTGTGTCGAAGAAAGCAATAGTTGGTTTGACTGGTGATAAATTGCAATTGGAGGACACTCTTCAGTCACCCTTTTACTTGGTCCAAATTTGGATGTGGGAGAGGTTCAAGAATTTTCAACCACAGCCCAGGTTGATCGGCCATGAATACCCTATGTTGTCTAGGTGGCACAAGGTTAAGCCCTTGAAAATTGACAATGTGAGATTGGCACTGGACTCGGCTATGGAGCATTTTCGTTGGTGCCCTTATGTTCAATATGCTGGTAAGTTCAAGGTGTTTTATCCAGAAAATGAAACTTTGGTACAATTTGTGACAGATTTGGATGAAAAACTAGTCTCCTTTGTTACATGCTCGAGAGTTTCTGTGCTTGTTGGAATTCAGTCTATTATGAAGCAGTACCTGCCACATAGAGTTGCTACGCAATTTGGAATGGATCAAGATGTTCCAGATTATGTACCTAGATTCAACTACTGGACTAAAGACATTGCTTGGAAAAATTACTGCAGGCCCATACCTGATACGAGTTTGTATTTTCCTCCTAGGCATTTTGAGGGAGATGTTACCACACATTATGCAAAGTGGTGGAAGCAAACAGTACTGAGTCATCAGGATTTTGCAAAGAACATTGTGCAAAGTGGTGGAAGTCCAAAATCACCTCATTCTGCACCTCATGTATCAAAAGCAAACACAAATGGAAATGATGCTTATTTTCCGCTTGGTTTTCCTCCCAAACCTGTTAGCACTGTGTATTTTGGAAAATCTGGTCAGGATCATTCAAATGCCAAGAAATGTAATAGTGATGCTGATGCACCTTCTGGTTTTCTTAAAAGTTTGAGAGCTGCTCCTTCTGGAAATTCTTCTCAAGATGGTTTGAAAGATAAGGAAAAAATTGATACCGATGGCGATGTTCCAACAATATGTAAGAATTTGTCCAACCAAAGTTCCTTCAGCCTCTACTGCAGTTTATGAAAATATTAAAAGGAAATCACCGCTGACAAAACTGGTCTCAAAAGATACCGTTGAACCATTGATGGGGGGTTTGGAGGAAGATTTTGAAGATGCAAATGGGAGCAAGGAATCAAAGCTGTCTAGTGAGAGGGTAAGCCTATCTTGTACTCAAGGTGAAAGCTATAGATTTGCATCTGGAATAAATGTAATGGATCTTGAACAGAGAATAAACAGACTGGAGACAGTGATTAAAAAAGATTAAAGAAAGCAAAATTTGGACAAAGTTGAAAAAATTATTAGCTTATCAAACCACTTGTTCTTGTACTAGCAAAATTACATGACAGAGATGTTAAGATAAACAAATACAACATGATCTTTTAGGATCTTAGTGTTGGTACATTCTCCTCCTTTCTGACATTGGTTCTTGCATCTGTCTTGCATTTTTGCCAATACTACATGCTTTTCCTTTTTCCTTCTGTCACTTCTTGGTTCTTTAAATCTTAAGTTTATCCTTCGCCGCCAGCATTTCATATACTGCTTTGTATATTGATCAACTGGAGTCAATGCCTCAATGGCTTGTTGTTCAGATCAACAAGGATTACTACCTTGTGCTTTTGTAATTCGTTGAACTCTAGTTTCAGTTTCATTATCTAAATTTTTATAAACTGTAGTGTCAGTTTCATCGTCTGCATTTCTGTAAACTGTAGCAATAGTTTCATTATCTAAACTTCATGGAAAACAGATGCATTCAGTAGTATATATGCTATTGTTAGTTTTAGTTTTAGGTTCCATCTATATTGTTATACCTTCTAAGAGTTGGTTGAGTTTTCCTTTTGTTATAGATGCAAGAACTAAATCTAGATCAGAAAAAAAAAAAAAAAAAAAAAAAAAAAAAAAAAAAAAAAAAAAAAAAAAAAAAAAAAAAAAAAAAAAAAAAAAAAAAAAAAAAAAAAAAAAAAAAAAAAAAGAGGTGGCCTTCGCAGATAGGAATAATGGAGCATCAATCTAGCTATTTTGGCTGAAAGAACCTATATCTAAATTTAGAAGATGACAGATATATCTCTGGATAATGGGAATGAGCCTGTTAATCTAGCCAATTGCAATGCCATGGCGGTCGATTTTACAGGTTCTTAAATGTACCTATTTGAGGTCTTAAGTTTAACTTCATTACCGACATTGTACACAAAAAAATGTACCTATTCGTTGCACACTGTTAGAATGTAAGTTGTTGAGTAATTGAGTAACCGTACTCATTGCATGGTAGAATAATGTTTCTAATTGTACTAATTACTAATTAGAGTACACACTGTAATATCTGTCCAATATGGGTGTCTTACTTTTTTGCAAATCAAATATGACCTGGTACATGTACTTATGTATATATATATAGTTAGTAATGATCAGCATTTACAAGTTATGTATACATAGTAATTATCAGTATTTACAACTTTCGTGATTATTTCTCCAAGAACAACATAAGATGCCAACTGAATAAATATTGTATATTTTGCATCTTACTTAATGCTTGTCTGTTTTGCATGTTACTATTAGAAATGTTGCCTATCCAATACCAATAACATTGGTTGTGGATAAGCATGCATGGATTTTATGCATTGTTAGATTATGCACCTCAACACATGGTGTTACCTGAGTTGCAAAAAACACTAACAAGGGAGCTAATTTGTTGGGAGAAACAATTGGACCAACATAGCCAGATTGGTACTAATTTTCATTTTTCACAGTTTATCCTGTGTAGATATAGATTTTCGGATCCGTTTTTGTTTAACTCATTTTTCACAGTTTATCCTGTGTAGATAGATTGGTACTAATTATACCATATTTCAGAGGTTGAAAAACTACCCCCTTATTTTCTTTAACGCATTTTTCTCTTAATCTTGTATACTTTATGGTATACGTGGTCACTAAATCATTGCTCCTCAAAAACCACAATGTGTTGCTATAATGTGATACAGATAATATTTCACAATTAAGTTACATGTCAATATCGTTGATTAAAAAGTTACATGTCAATAAATATCTACACCAACCAACACTAAGCTACCACCACCACGTCACAGTAAAAATTGCAGGTGCCAATTTTAAAATACTAATTAATTCCTATTTAAAAATTCATTAAAAAATCATATAAGTTAACAAGCAGACAAAACAAATAAGTAATTTGGGTTCACTATTAAGTTTGTGAACGATTTATAATGAACAATTACAATATTTTTCATATATTTTATTTCAAAGGATTATTTTTTTAAGTTATTTTAAATCCGTACAATTAATTTGAATTAACTGTTTTATAATGAACAGGGTAGAGAGTTAAATACTTTTCCTATGTAAAACCAACTTCGTAACTTTAAATCTCTATTAAAACTATAAAAAAAAATCAATTTTCTAAATAAATGTTTCGTTTCTTATATTTGTCCTAATTAAATAAATATTGGTAGCAATCTCATTTTTTTAAATTTTCAAATTTCATGGAATTCAATTCAAAAAAGAGACCATACATTCCACATGATTTACACAAGTACCATAGCCCCCCTTCCACACAAACAATAATACATGCAGCAGAAACAAATACGCAATGTTCAGTTCTTCACAACCGCTCCCTTCATGCATGAAGCATTTCTCTCTAGAGAAACCAAACTCACACAATATGTTAAAGGACGCATGAGAAGAATTAATCTTATCATATAATCATGTGTTAACATTTAAGATTAATTTTACTTAAAATATATCTTCTCATTTACATTAATCCATCTCATATATATTATTATATGGTACGTGAAAAAAAGTGTTAATATATGATCATATAATGATATATTAATCCTACAATTATGCAAGGATCTTAGTAAACACTACATGCACCAAACGTGTAAATAGATTTTCCATAGTCAACTAATCAGAAATTTTCATGTAAAGTAATTTGTTAACTTTTATGATGCCCAAGTCATTTCTAAAATGATTTCTGATTGGTTGAAAATTTTAAAAACCGTTACACCTTTAGTACATAGATGTTAAAACTCAGTTGATTATACTAAATCAATCATTTACATTAGTTCTTCTTCTCATGTATTTGCTTGGTGAATGCATTCCTGTTTGTGTGAATGTGAAAATGTTCAAGGCAAAGTTGCAAGAGCTGTGCCACCAGAGAAAGTGGGGTTTGCCTAGGTACTCTGCCATGAAAGATGGTCCAGATCACATGCCAAGCTTTAAGGCTTCTGTTTACGTTAATCGTGTCACCTTCACTTCTGGTGCCTTCAGGTCCCTTAAAGAAGCTAACAACCAAGCTGCCATGCTTGCTTTCCTCAGCTTCTCTTCTGGTACTCCACCAATTTTTCAATTCCTTTTCTAGGTTGTCTGTTTCCTTGGAAAGTTACTTCCTTTAGTGCATTTTTGTTATGTGGATGATGATCTTGAGGTTGCGATTTATGGTTATGTGGAGTGAGTTGTCTGTTTGATTCCTTGGATTGTTAAGTTGTGTTTGTGTTCATATAGAATCATATGTAGCTTATTAGGACAGTTCTCTGGATACAAATTTCTCTTGTTATTTGAGTTTTTTTGTTGGAAATGATCACTTTGTTCAGTGAAATGGTTTGAGAACCTCAAAATTGTTTGATCAAAAGAGGATGATAAGTTTCTTAGTTGTTCAAAATTTTCATGTATAATTTTTGTCCTTGGATTAGTATTGAGTATTGGCAATGACATTTTATTGCTAATCTTCATTGATTTGATAACAGTCAAACTAAAATTCAAGAATGAAATTTAGCATCTTATCTTATATCTTAGAATCATATTATATATTTAAATCAATTCTGTCAAAAGGCTTTCTTGTATAGTTTCCTTGGTTACTATTATGCCTTGTAGTAACAAAAGGATGCAGAAAACAATATGATGGTAGAAACTAGGAATGCTACATCAAGTTCATAGCATAGGGTAGAAGTTGTTGCCCTATATTTGTAGAATTGTGCTCAAATTAATAATTGTACTTTTTGATTGTTTAGGCTCTTCAACACAAACATCTGAACATGATAAAAACGAGCAAATTGGAGAAGTGAAACCTCGGGATGTTCCAATTCCATCACAATCTTCAGTCATTATAGATGGTGAATAATTCCTTTCCTCCTTAGTTTTTGAACCTAAATTGTAAGCTTTGTTAAATCTTCTACTTTGTCCACAAAATTAATATGATTTCTGGATGCTAATGTTCTGACAGAAAAATAATACTTCCAATTTCTATCTAGTTCCATTTCTAATGGACAATGTATTTTCAACAACCCTCCAAACACCTGATTGTCTTATCTTGTGAGTAGAAATATAATAACCAAAACTGTCTGGAATCACTATAGGCATGTAAATTAGGAAAGCTACAAGGTGCCATACACATCCCAGATTTTTTAAAAAATTATGGTTCTACTCACATTTTCGTATTATATTTGACCATGTTATATCTCGTCTTTCCAAGTCAAACACTATAGGTACAATTGTTTCTAGATCGTGTTTACTCAACAAAGATCAAAGGTATGCAATGCATTTTTGTGTATGTATTTCTACAGCACATCGCTTATATTAGTCTGAACTCTGAATTTCTGGATTGCCAAAGGTTATTGTTATCTGTCTCAATGAACAAACACATTCCCCAATTTTCAGAGCCATAACTATGACAACAGTTTCTACATATTAACAACTACTTATGAACTTCTATGACAATAGAACACATTCATTGTGTTCTGGTGGAAGCCTTTCTTTCATTTTATCCACAACTGTATTGGCAAATCTATGATAATTTTGTTATCATTGTTGCAAGTGACCATTTTCCTTTTCCAATTCAACATCTATCTAACAACATCAATCAACTCACTCCTCCAGATATGGATCGTTATTGCAAAAACCAGCTACAGAACAATGCTCAAAAGAACAATCTTGATACACCTGTATTTACATGCAAAACTGAGGACCTGCCTCCAACTAATGAGCAATCTGTTGAGAGCCCTGACTTTTCCAACACTATAAAAGAGGTAGATCAGGCTGCTGCAAAACTTGATTGAATGTCATTGTCACCTGACAACTTTGAGAAGGCAAGTATCCTTGTAATTTCCGACGTGGTTCCAAATTAACATTTTGTAGGATCATCAAATTCGCTAGGGGTGGAATGTTTGAGAAAATTTTCTGATTAAGTTGGCATTCTTAATGTTTAATACTTAGTTGCCTGATGTTTGCCAGAATATATGGAATGTCTCAGTAGGTTCTTTTTTCTTATCTATTATAGAATGTTATTATATATAAAAAGAAAAGAAAAAAAAAACAGTTTAAGAATACTTGTTTGATCTTTATAGTATTATATAATATTTCAGCGTTCATTTATTATTCAGTATAAAGAAAAATTGATTCATGGAAGAAGTTTAGATTTCAATAGATGATAGCCTGATTTTCAGTAATAGTAGACCAACTGCATTCAAGGTCAATTTTATTCATGTACCTGTATGTTTTCGTGTTCTTTCTGCATTAAAAATTGTCATAATTGAATATGGATTTGTATATATCATCCTTGTTCAGGGTGACTCTGGTTCATTCAAGACTTCACTGCTGAGACTATCTGAAAGACAAGACTTTCACAAACCAACATATAAAACTATGCAGGCTGGTTCTCCTCATATGCCAACTTTCTTCTCTACCGTGGAAGTAGAGGGCGTGGAATTTCACGGAAAGGGAGGTAGATCCAAGAAACAGGCAGAAGAGGATGCTTCAAAGATTGCTTACATCGCATTAAAAGAGTGTAAGTTTAAATTGTCTGCATCTCCAATTTTGCTTTCATGCATAAGAACCACTTCGAGGAAATTTAATATCTCATCATAAATTGCTCATTTGTCTATACACTTTATCATATAGCAGAATATTCATGTATATAATTATGTTTTGATAATGTATATGCCATGCACAGGTGGACTTAATATGTATGCTGCTTTTTCTCCCTCTCAAATAGAAAATAAAGCAGTACAATCAATTCATAGCTCAGACATAGTTAAATGTATTCAGAATCTCAAACTTGAAGGTCCGTTTCTTTCATCTTCTGCCACAACATATGTTAATTATGAAACACGTTATATGTTTCTAAGGTCCACGACACTAACTATAAGCTATATATATGGCATTCTATTCTAACAGATGAACTTTTGGACCTAGACTTGAATGAGATATTACATGCTAATGTCAAAGTTAGCAATGAGGTGCACAATCCATCTTTCCTACAGTCACATGAGGAAGACATGATAAACAACAGGAATTCATCATCTTGCGAACCCGTAATCAGTTCTTCACCAAAATCATCTCTACTTCCACAAATTGATGTTTCTTGTCTGTCAATTTGAGTCCAGAGCAAGACTACCTGTTGTGTAACATGTTCAAGCTTTATACATGTTTCCCAAATATTCCACTTGACATATATCTTTGATTCTTGCGAAAAACTTCATGACTTTACTTTGAGTACCCAAAAAACTTTAGCAGAAGTAAAATTCTTGGTGACTTATTTACAAAGGAGATATATTGTTATTTATTAAGCATGTCTTTTATTAGTAATTAGTAAATGTTGGTGGTTATACTGATGTTCAAATATTATTCTAACAAAAAGAAAGATCGTCTTTATAAGTTTATATTTGCACCTAAGATTTGGAGCTCTAATTCTGGATTACTGCAGTGGATTGGGCAATTTATAAACTCAATTTATAAGGGCTCAGTCCTGGTTCCAAGATAGTGAAGGACAATTTTTTTTATGCTTGTGCCATAATAGACCCAACCATGTTTGCTTTCGATATTAGGCCAAGCTAGGACGAACATGTTTAAAAGACATGAGTATAATCATCCTATTAAAAAGACCTCAAGGTTAAAATTTGAGTACAAGACAGCATTATTCTTATTTAGATTACACCAGTCCACTCCACTTTAAATCCATTTTAACGGATTTTTTTTTTCAAACCACTTTTTATATCTTCAATGAATATGGTGAATCTTATATTATATATTAAAATATACAATATAGAGAGTAGTATCCTCTTCACTCACTTAATTAAACATTTTTAATCTTTTATTTTTCTTTCTTTTTGAGTTCATTTCACACACCAGTACATTACTCTTACAATTAATTTTAAAAAATACAAAAATTCTCAACCATCATAAATTACTATCATCTTAACTTTGTCTGAATATTTTACCACCTATCTCTTTTAATATATCATTATTTTTATTTTTGCTTCTAAATTAAATTTAATAATTTTTAAATATGTAAATAATTAAAAACAACGTAATATTTAAATTTAAATTATATATTATAAATTTAAAATAAAATTTATATTGAAAAATATTTACTTATTATAGATTTTAGCTATAATATAATTTATATATTTGAAACTATTGTATTTATTTATTATAATTTTTAATTTTTAATAATATGAAAAATTAACATTTTTAAATATATTTTAGAGATAATATCATTAAATAAGATAAAATTAGTTAAAATTTTATTATATTTGAGACAAAAAAAATATTTTTTTCTTATATTTGAGACAAGAGGATATAGTTGTGTTTTGGTGACTTGTTGGTCATGGGTTTAAATCCGAAAATAGTTTCTTTGCATATGTATGAGTAAGATTGAATATAATATCTCTTTCTCTTACTTTCACATAGCCAGGAGCCTATGGACAATAGGGTATATGTAAATTTTTTTATATTTTCATAAATTTAAATTGGAGATCCTAATTAGTTTTTTTTTTTTTTTACAATTTGTATATTGTTCTAGGAGTTATAAGGTTGGCTTGATGGTAAAGGAAGAAGGGAGAAGGAGATATTGTGACTTCAAATCATGTCATTAACAACAATTAACAACTGACATTGTTGATACCAAAAATCTATATATCGTTCATTGATTAAAGAAACAAAATGAAGCACAAAATTGATAATCAGATATAATTTGATTTCAACTTCTTTCTCCACTAATTTATAGTGTTCACTAATAACTCGTTGAACAAAATGCAACTCGCATAACTTACACATATAATGTACCGCAAAAACTAATTGCATTCCACTTTTTTTATAGAAGACTTATAATTACTAAAAAAGGGGTAAACTACGACTTTGATCCCTAAATGTGAATAATAATTCAGTGCATATATGGCAATTGATGATGCATATGTGATAGACCAACAATAATTCAACCTTCACATACCTGTCATCCACATGCATATTGTCAATTATCACATATACACTAGATTGCCACGTGTCATCAACATGTGCACTATCAACTCTCATGTAGGCAGATAGCATATCATGTAAGCATGAACATTAACTTTAACAGAAGTTTTTTTAACTGGCGAATTAAAGTGTCAGACAAATTACATTTTTAGGGACCTAAATGACATTTTGATACTTTTAGGGACTTAAGTGATAGTGAATTACACAAAAGATCAATTTGTGTAAGACACACTACTAAATGAAAATTGCACTTGTTAGGGTTTGTTTTTTATTGTTAATGCCTTGAATACTAATACACAAAAGATCAAAAAAGATACACTATTAGTATTTAAAAAAAAATCCTTTTTCACTAAATGACAAATTGGACCAAAGACGATTTTGAAAAAACTATTAAAAATTAAGTTCCTTATTTTTATAAAATAAAATCAAATAAAAAATTGATTTTCAAAACTGGATATTTCTTTTCTTTCTCATCTCTATCGACTTCTCACTCACACTCTCTTTGCTTTTCTTTTCTCTATCTCTCTCGCTTTGCTTTATGCTCTCTCTCCCCCACTCTTTCTTGGATAATTTATTTTAATTAAAATAAAAATGTATAAAAAAACTTTAAAGGTAATATTTTATTCAACTTTTTTCTTAGTTTTAAATTTTCCTTAAAATTGAACCAAACTTTTCCTTGAGTTAAACTACATAATGATTTCTATTTTACTTAAAATTGAACCACTTTTATTTTAAATTTTAACTTAATGTATCATTAAAACTAAAAAAAAGTTAAGCCAAACATGTTGATAATTATTATTGCAACGTATATTCATTTGTTTTTTTATAAAAAAAATATTTCAACAAATAATATATTAGGTTTATTTAAGACAATCAAAGTTATAACTTGGTAATATACCTCTTCTAAAAAATAAGTGGACTTATATGAACAAACAAACAAAAAACATAGACATGAGTTCCATTAAATCATGTGATAACATCTTGATGATTTTGCAAATGTAAAAATTTATATAAATTGAATATATATATATATATATATATATATATTCTTATATCAAATATTTACTTATGTGTGTGTAAGCCAATTCTAAAAATAAAATTTGAAAAATGAATATATGAATTTTGGTTGAAAATGACAAAAACAATATATAGGTATTGGTCAAGTATCTAAGTCTATAAATGTCAACACAAAAGAAAACCCGTATATTTATGTATAAGAGCTTTTGTTTTCTTCTATTGATGAGTGCTTACAAAAACTTGATTTCACATGTTGATGATAATGAAGAAGAAATTCTCATGCTCGATAGCATTTTAAAACACACTAGTTACTTTTTCTTCCTTAAAAACTATATAAATAACTCAAATTTTGAGGTTAAATTCTTGAATATGACACTTGAATGTATCCAAGTCTAACTACTAAATTTATAGATTAAAGTAAAACATTTAATATTAAATTTATTTTCTCCCCCAATATTTTTTTTGTTAAATTTATAATTAAAGTAAACAAAACTAGAGAATTTTTTCTTGCTTGGGTTTTTAAGCCTTTATCATAATTAGATACATTTATTAAAAATATTGAAAAATTAAAATTTCACTTATAAATCTAAATATTTTCATTAATTTATTTTTCAAAAAAAAGTAAATAATTAAATGCTTATGTAATTTGTAGATTAGTATTACTGAAAGCAAAGATTAAGAATTTGCTTTGTCTATTGTACATTTTTATGCGTGAATGTATCCCTAAAGTCAATTTTATGTTAGATGGACATCTAAGATTAAAAGGTTTTACTATTTTGAAGAAAGAATTTGAGTCATTTAAGGTGTGGGATTCGTTTTTTGAAGAAATAGAATTTTTGTATCTATTGGCAGAAAATAAAGTAACTGAATAACTCTACTATTTATTATTATTATTATTATTATTATTATTATTATTATTATTATTATTATTATTATTATTATTATTATTATTATTATTATTATTATTATTATTATTATATCATGTTGTATAACACTAAAGAGAAAAAATAAAATATGAAATAAAGTGTTTCGTTTTTTACGGAAATGAAAATCCCATTCGTTGAACAATTAAAATAAATGTTTCACATTATTGTGTATTCACTTCAAGGTAATTACTAGTGAAAGTACCATTTTATTAAATTTTTCATTAATTAGGATTCAAATGTTAGTTAATTCAGAAGATATCTTTCTATCATGAAGAATGGTCAAGGAGTTAACTTTTGAAGAAAAAAAAAACATTTTTTTAGTCAAGGAAGTATTTTTTTCAAAAACATTATTTGAAATTAAATACTAAACAATTGTCATATAATAATAATAATAATTATTGCTATATACTACTAAATGTAATTAATATACTTATTATACTTTTTGTTTTGTCCTTTAATGAAGAAAAAGTATAATAATTATATTTAATAATAGGAATAATAATAATAATAATAATAATAATAATAATAATAATAATTATTATTATTATTATTATTATTATTATTATTATTATTATTATTATTATTATTATTATTATTATTATTATTATTATTATTCTTTTTGTTTTGATCTTTTGTGTACTAGTACATAAGGACAAAAGTAATAACAATTAAAACAAACCCTAAAAACAAATTCTTCCTTTGATTCTACTTTTTCATCTCTCGGATCCTATGGCTTCCCCTCTTCATCCAAATGCCATGGCTATTATCCATCTATCTATCATCGTCAAAATCATCTCCCTTACCATCCATACAAACCTCTTACCCATTATATTCAATTGTCTTTTCCTTTATTTTCCTAACTTAAATTAAGGTGTTTTTGTTGCTATTTTTTTAGGTTCTTGCTAACCGAAACCTATTGAAAGGGTTGAATTTTTATCTTTTCTTTATAATTATTTAAATATCTAATTCTTAATAAGTAATAATATTTAAAAAATATTTACAAATCTTACATATGAAATTAAAACTAAATTTGTTTTAAATTATAATAACATTAATTGTTATTATAAAAATAACAAAGACATAATTAATTTTTCAATTTTATTCTAGTTATCATCTTAAACATTGCATTAAATTTTGATCTGAAAGGAGGTGTCTTTGTTTGGTCTCACACGTTACCAGAGGGCAATCAAACGTTGTTTTAGCACATGTATCTTCAATTTTTAGTTGTGTTGTTTGGGGCTTAAGTCCCCATATTACAACAAAAAAAAGATAATTAATTTCACATAATTTTAGGCTAACTAATCTTAATTATTATAATAATAACATAGATAATTAAGGTTACATGTAATTAATACCCAAACGAATCACATCAGAATGAGAGGGATTCAGAGACTATGCGGGTATAAGACATGAAGATGATTTAAAAAAATTAATTAGTACTACCTATACCAATAACATGCATCTACTTCATAGTTAAACATGCTTAGCTTAGAGTAGTTGTGGGATATGTGACCTTCTAAAAAATTTCTCGAAAAGCCTGTTATGAGGACAAGACAAAACACACTAAAAAGTCTTGTGTTAATTTGTGAGGTCAGTCATTGATCCTAGAAACAAGCAGAGCTGATTTTCGAGGTATCAAAAAGGGCTACCTACGGAGGGCTCTTATCAGTAGAGGGTTCTGACCAACAAGGATGTTGAGTGAAGTATTGTCGCATGAAGTGTGTTGTAGTGTGAGAGTTGTCGAGAAGTTGAAAATTAGGGATGCTACAAATGGTATTAAAGCAAACTTATCTCCTAGTACGGTGTGGTTTGAGGATGAACCAAGCAGAAGCTAGTGGGCATGTAACACGTCGATCGAATCACATCAGAATGAGAGAAATCCAAAAGTTGTACAGGTATAGGATTGTACAACTGAAGGTGACTTAAAGGAATTAATTGGTATTATCTATACCAATAAGATGCATTTACTTTTCGATAGTCCATCACTTAAAAACTTTATAGTTAAGCGTGCTTAGCTTAGAGTAGTTATGAGATGAGAGGCTGCTGAAAAGTTTCTCAGAAAGCGTGTGAATGAGGACAAAACAAGTTGAAAAATCTTGTATTGGTTTGTAGGGTCAGTCATTGATCTTGAAAGCGGACACAATTGATTGTTTAGGTCTTGAAAAGGACTACCTACAAAGGGTTCTGACCAACAAGGATGTTGAGTGAAGTGTCACCGTATAAAGTGTCATGTTGTGAGAGCCGCAAAGAAGTTGAAAATAAGGGATATTACATTATATAATTTTATACTACCTCTTATCCTATATATAACAAATAATTATCTAATTCATCAATATCAATAAAAGTAGTTAGATTAGTTAATTTTTCATAAAATTTAGTTTATTCTAAGACTACCATAATACCAAAAAATTTAAGAGACAATTTTTTTTTAAAAGATAATTTTTTAACCAATGAATATCTTTTATTTTGATTAGACATCAATAAATACATCCACTTTTATGAAAAAATGAGTATAATCATTAATAGATCTCACAACAATTAATTACAAATACAAAAGAAATTTAACAATAAAATATTCTCTTATAATTAAGACCTACATTTTATTTCTTATATACAGAATCAAAGGTAATATTAACTAACTTAAAATATACGCAATATATATGAGAAGTGTGGGAGGGGGTCAGGTCCTTAGCCACCCCCCGTGCATCAGTCCTTGGTCCTAGCTCTTGGTTAAAAAAAAAATTAAAGAAAAAGAGTATTTATTGTAAAATTATAAAATAGCCTAAAAAAATCATACATACCATAATTTTACGCATTTCAATAAAAGTCTTTATACTTTAAGTTTTTTTATGATAATGGTTAATATTTGTTTTTTTTATTAAAATTGGGGTTTTCAAATAAAGAGGACAAAATTTATATGCTTTCATTTGGACCCATTTTTATAATTTATAGGAATTATAGTGTTGTTTATGAAAAGTAATTATTTTTTAGTTTATGGATATCAAAGAACTCTCTTTCCAATGTTTTATGTAACTATATATTCATTCATGACTCGGACTTAATATTACTCGTTGATTTAGCATGTTGATTGATTTAGACACTGGATAGTGATTTGGGTTCATTTGTTGTTGTCTTCTAATAAAAAAAAATAGTTTTATGTTTAGAGATAGTTTATGCTTATTTTAAAGTAAATCTTTATTATCGGATAAAAAAGGTAATTATTTATTATGTGAATTATGATGTGGAACTTTAATTTTGATTACAAATAATATCAATGAATTATGAAAGCATTTTGTATATAGTCAATGTTATTAATTTTCAAACTATTTCTTATGTATCTTTTTTATTGCACTTCCTTTTAGATTAAAAAAAACAATAAGATGGCTAGCTCATTTCTATAATTAGCGCCCTTTTTCTCTTTCTTTCCTCTAAATTAAGTATAAAAAATGTAAGAAAAAGTGTAACAAAATAGTGTGTGAAAACCATTTCCGTTATTAACCATTGACAAAAGTGTCGTCTTACTTTATAAATTAAAACATGAAGCCATTGTGAGAACGAAGTCATGCGTATAAACGAAATTCCTTCCTAGAATGTACTAAAATTAAAAACGGTCAGATTTTTAGCTCCTTAAATTTTGCCATATTATTCTTGAAGAATTTTAAACTTTCCAATTCACCAAACTTACTTGTCCAGAAATTTATTTTATGATGAGGAGGGTGTTAAAATATTGCTTTAGATTTTATTTGAAGTCTATGAAGTTTTAAAAAAAAATGAAGAAAATGAATTTAATCAGAGTCAAGACATTCAAGTTGACACAGCAAATTCGACTTAACAATTTGATTAAATCGGTTGCATCCAGTTTCTTTTAACGGCTAATTATTAAAAGTGTATTAGCAGATTCAATCATACACGATAAAATTTGAATTAATAATAACATATAACGACGAATGTTTCATATTGAAAATTTTTTAAATAATTCAAAGCATATTGAAAATTTTGTATTTTCACAAAATGATTTCATTATTAAAAAAATGGCATTGTTTTTCATTTCATTGAATCTCATTATTATTATTATTTATTACTACAAGGGAGGTAGGTAGATGGAAAGGAAAAAATGCACAAAAGCATTTCTCGCTCAATGCCTCAATCATATATCATAGTAGTTAGCAATTGTTTTCGCTTAGTTGGATTCATAAATGAGACATCCTCTATTTGGTGGAATCACGTGAGAGAAGACGTGTATGGAATCATTTACTTTGTTGTAACAGATAGATTTTATAGGCAACAATAGCCATAGTTAAACATGAATGACTCAATATGGTTATTTTTGGTATTAGCAAATTTGACCAAGTCTTCTATCCATTCCAAGCTCATAGGCCCTGAAGAAAGAGGAAGCAAAAGAAACCGTGTGAGATAGGAAAGATTCTCAGAATCTAGAATATCAGCATGGTTTTTTTGCAGGGACAACAAGGTTCGAATTAAGAACAATTAACAAGATATTAAGGCACTTGTGGGGCTGTGTGTCAGGTTTCTAGAGCATTGGATTACAGGGTAACATTTGCATGGTGACAGAAGGATTTGGAAAGCCAATGCACAAAGTTTTGAAAATTTGTAAATGTGGGGGTTGATTAGATCAAATTGTGGGAAAGAAAAATGAGTTGCTTTCCTTGTTGTACATCACAAGAGAGGATCAACAAGAAGTCATTGAAGAAGAGCATTAAGGAATACCATGAAGAAAAAATACTAGCCTCATTTGCCAACATCTCTGTTAAAACAGGTGAATTTTCAGCATTATGTCTCTTCTATTTTTTATGTGTGGTTCTCAATTGCAGGTTTCTCATCGTTGAATTGTATGATTTATAGGCCAATATTCTGTAATTTAATGTATCATCTCCAGTTCAATGTTGTTTTTGCTATTAACATTTTTTAGTACTATTCAAATTCTCTAAATATTGAGGTCTAAAAAGGAAAATTATGTGATGTTAGAACAATCACAATTGGTTTTAATATCATTGATGGTGCATAGGTTTTGTAAGCTTTATTCAAGTCTTATTATAACAACTAATATGAAATGAGAAGGGTTCAAAATGCAAGAGTTTAGACCTTTAGAATATACTTTACAGTATAGATGTTTCCTTTACCTTGTAAGCTTTGTTTGGATAATAGATTGCCAAGTTGAGGGTGCAAAATGGATTGTCAAATATAAATACCATTAATGTTGAAAAGTTGAACAAATTTTATGTTGTAGATATTGGCAAGCGAAACTTCATAACAAATGAGCTGGCAAAGCTTGGGAAAGGAAACATTACCTCTAAGATCTTTTCTTATCGTGAGCTATGTGTTGCAACTCAGAACTTTAACCCTGCCAATATGATTGGTGAAGGAGGCTTTGGGAGGGTATACAAAGGACACCTTAAAAGCACAAATCAAGTATTACTTCAACTTCTCTTATATGTATATGTGTGTGTGTATATATATATATTATGTTAAAAGGAAGAAAAAAAAAAACTATTCAAGTTGTAACTAACCTTCTAAGTGTCGTGTCACATGCAGGTTGTTGCAGTGAAGCAACTTGACAGGAATGGATTTCAAGGGAACAGAGAATTTCTTGTAGAAGTTTTGATTTTGAGTCTTTTGCACCACCCTAACCTTGTCAACTTGGTAGGGTATTGTGCTGAAGGTGAACATAGGATTTTGGTATATGAATATATGATCAATGGCTCTTTAGAAGATCACTTACTTGGTAAGTAAATGTACTTACACACTCCCTTTGTGCTTCAATGCATAACAACTAAATTTCATAATAACATCCAACTTAAGTATCCAATTTGAATAAATGAAATGATTAAACTAAGAGTTGGGAGCAACATGACCATATGAGCACAATGGATCATCATTAATTATGATTAATTTAGTGATTGACAAAAAGTTTTCAGTTTTCAGTTTTCATTTAATGTTTTCAAAAGGTTTATATAGGAAATACTGAAAATGAAAAGGAAAAAAAAAGTTGTTTGCTCCATTTTATATAGTATCATTACTTAATAAGAATCTAAATCTTATTGACCAACAACAAAATGATTTTTCAGAAATAACTCCAGATAGAAAACCTTTGGACTGGCAGACTAGAATGAAAGTTGCAGAAGGTGCAGCAAAAGGACTTGAATATTTGCATGAACAAGCAAACCCACCAGTGATATACCGCGATTTCAAAGCATCAAACATACTGCTAGATGAAAACTTCAATCCAAAGCTCTCTGATTTTGGACTTGCAAAGCTTGGTCCAACTGGAGACAAAACACATGTGTCCACAAGAGTGATGGGAACATATGGCTATTGTGCTCCTGAGTATGCATCAACCGGGCAATTGACTTCAAAATCAGATGTGTACAGTTTTGGAGTAGTATTTTTGGAGATGATCACTGGAAGAAGAGTAATTGATAATGCAAGACCATCAGAAGAGCAAAATTTAGTCGTTTGGGTATGTCTTTAATTAAACCTTTCTTATGTGCCAAAAAGCATAGCAATATTTCTCTAGAGAGAGAAAAAAAAATGTTTTTACTGCACATCATTTTTGTTATACTTCTTTCACACTACTTGTAAAATGCTAACTCATTTGAGGCAAAAAGATTTACTACTGCTACGTACCCCATATATTGCCCAGGTAAGAAAAATGAATATTGTAACAGTCTTATTCTTAAATATGCAAATAGGTTGTTTTTAGATTTAAACCCATGAATAAGTCATCAAGACACAACTTTATTGATGTGTCAGGGTTCGTCCTCTTGAGGCAAAAAGAATTAAGGAAAAAAAAAAGATATTTTTTCAATAGATGGTATAAAAGAGTTTAGAGCCTCTCTAGTAGTGAAAATATCTAGTAGGAGAGAGAAAAACACAACATTTTTTGTGGATAAGCTGTGTCTCTCTCTATCTTCTAGTTCTACTAACATCTAGTAAATGAAGAGGATCTTAATTCGATGTAAAAGATAAGTTTAAAATTATTTACATAATTTTTTCACAACTCAATTTATATGTCCATCTTAAATTTTCCCAGTTCTTTTTTCTTCTTTATTACATCACCTCCTGTTACATATTTCTTTCTTCTTTCATATTTGTCTCTTCACTCCCAAGATATATATGAAAATAGATTCATTGCACACAATCATGCATTCATGAATCTTAAACCTATGGATGCAGATCGGGTAGTTTATATTTTAAATGTGCATTTTTATATTGACATTATCAAGATTAAATATATGAGTCATCCAATCTTTATCAAACGCCTTGGATTGTTTACATTTTAGAAGTTTTAGAAGTGTATTTTTAAATTTAAATTACCATCAAGATAAAAAAAAAATGAGTGTCTTATACATATCCAATGATTCTGATTGGCTGATTTGTGTGAATGTGTGGAAAAAAAAATCTTATTTGAAAAAGAAAATGACATGAAATAATGAGAGTTGTTCTTGTTTTCAGGCACAACCACTTCTAAGAGATAGAATGAAGTTTACACAAATGGCAGATCCATTGCTAGAAGATAACTACCCCATTAAGAGTCTATACCAAGCTCTAGCAGTAGCAGCAATGTGTCTCCAAGAGGAAGCTGATACTCGACCTTTGATCAGTGATGTAGTTACGGCCATTGAGTTTTTAGCAAGGAAGAAAGTAGAGGTGGATGAACCACGACATTCAAAAGAAACTTCTTCTACTCAAGATGGAGATAGTAGTGAGCACAATGAATCTGATGAAGAATCTGATGGCGAGGATGAAGAATCGGATGAAGAATCTGATGGCGAGGAAGACGACGATGAGAATGAAGATGAGGAGAAGGATAAGAACGTTGAAATCAACAAATTAAAAAAGAATGATGTATGTGTGAATGGAAATGCAACTAATTAATTCAAATCCTTTGTCCAACTCACTCTCTAGTGTCCACAAAGTGATTAACAAGGAGAAAGAAAACCATGCAAGCACATTATAAATTTCTAATGCAATTTCAACACCTTCTACGTACTAGCCAATTTTTATTGGAGATGTGCCATTCAATTGTATGAGTTATTACACTTACATGCTATGATCTGTTTGTTTTAGATTTTGAAAGAATTATTTTGGGAGATCATGAAAGACTTTAATTAAGAAAAATCAACATGTAATACCCGGAACTAACTATTAATGATTGGAACTTTTTTTTAAGAAAATTCTTTAAAACTAAAACTAAAAAAAATGTTTTGCAGTTTACATATTAAAAGAAATGGTTCAAGGTAGAGAAAAAAAGAATGGGGAAAGAGAGATAAAAGATGGAGGATCAATCTTTTACGTATGGGTAACGATGAAAAGGAGAGAGATGAGATGCAAAAGAGAAAATAATAAACTATTTTAATTTTATCTTAATTCAGCTCCTTTAATTAATTTTTTAAATTTTATAATTACTTGTTTTTAAAGATAAATGAATTTAATTAGAATGTAATAATATAGTAAAAGTCTTTTATCCCGCCATCTAATCATGGATGACCATATAGTATAAACGCGTAAAGTATTTAATAAGTAATTTTCCCCACTTCAAACAAGTTTTTGGCCTCTTATGGGGTTGAATTCGAGTTCTATCTTCACTTGTATTATGAACTTATGGCAGAGGAGAGCGAATGAAATGGCAGATTGCTTGGCTAAGGAAGGAGCTCGTTTGCATGACTAGCTCTAAGGAGTTTATAGTTACTCTTACTCCTGCTTTTGTTTTAGATTTTTTTTTTTTTGCATGACTTAGCCAATCTTAATTAGCTGACCTTGTCTCTTATATATTAATCTTTTTTTCCTATACATAAAAATCTTGGAGGCATCATCATCCAAGGCCAAAAAGGAGTGCAACTGCAGAATAGAACTTATTGCTAGTGCCTCCCCAGTTTTAACGTGAAGTTTGTCGAAATCAAGATTTTCCAACTTGCTGACCACATACATGGTTGAATTGGAATGGGATATTGTGAGAAGGAAGAGTGGGGTTTACGGAAGACAAAAGGGGGTGGGGTTAAGGAAGGGGTGTAACAGAGTGATACACCTGGGGTTAAAAAGGGTATAATGATCAATTAAAATATAAAAAGGAATCTGGGTGTACTTATCAAAATAGGTGTCAATAGTAAGTCCCAAACATTAACTCAACAGCAAGCACTATAGTCTTGTTTCAAATAAAAAGCAAGCCCTATAGTAACCTAACCCAACCAGGCCTAGCTAGCAACCCGCACGCTTTTTTCACTTGAATAATTCAGGACAATTGCTAAATACACTTCCACTGTTTTCTTTTGCATTCCTTACCTTGTCCTTTAAAATTATTACCCTCAGATCCTTTAACCTGTATTTTTTGCAGACCTGCATATTGTAGCTACTCACGCACACCCCCTCCTATGAACCTTTCGGATTCACCCAATTGGGCACAGCACATCTTATATTCCTTTCCCCTTCCTTAATCTCACTTTTTTTCTCTGACAGCGTGATTCCAAAGCTCAAAACCTCACTCTTTCATACCATTCAACACTTTCCTCCTGCAACATTGTTTGGCCCTTATTTATCAATACATTTCATTCAATTTAACCTTGGTGGTGGGGTCTCCTTTGGTCCCAGAAAGGGTAATTTTAGAAATAAAAGTTGAAAGGGGTGCAGAAGTAAAAGGTAAGGTGTAAATAGTAATATCCACTATTCACTACTAAAAACAGCATAAAAGACTTTACCTTTTTCTACTTATTTTCCTTTTATAATTTTTTTTGGGGTTTCCCTTCACTCTTTTTTGTACTCGCATGAATGAATTTTCAAAGCACGAGGGCTCTCTCTTCTTCTACTTCCACTTCTTACAACCCCTTTCCCTCTCTCCCTCAATATATAAACTCTTCACTCACGGTCACAGACCCACTTTTCTTGCAATTCAAATAAGACCCTGAGTGAGTGAGCCACTTCTCTTATTTACCCTTTTTGCCACTGCCCCAACACAAAATAAAGGCACAAAGCTGGGGTGGCTTGTGTGTGTGATTGCAGCAGCCATGGGGGTCTCTTCTCAGAGCACCCCTTTGTATTGCCCCTCTTGTTCCCGCCACTTCCGTGCTGCTCTCTCTTCTTGGTCCCTTTTGGCTCCCTCTCAATCACACCTCCCCAGGTTCTTTTTCCTTCAAAGTTGTCATCTTTTCTCCATTGGGTGTTGTTTTCTTCTTTCCCGTCTTGAAAACCCTGTCATCAATGAACGAGTCTTTGGTGGGGTGTTAAGATGTGTTGTTATTGATATGTTAGATGTTTTGGTAGCTTTGTTAGATGGTTTGGAGAATTTGGTTTGCTGTTGTGGAGTACTACTACTGTTGAGTTGGACTGTCTTGTGCTTTGCTGGCTTTGGTTTTTCTTTGTGTTTGAATATAAACTTTTTGATATAGGAAATAGTGCAATTCAAGGGGTTAAGTTTGTCAGGTTATAAGGTTGGCTTGGTGGTGAAGGGGGAAGGGAGCGAGAGGGAGAGGTGGTAGGTTGGAATCCCCGCTAACAAAAAAAACTAACAATTAACCAACATTTGCCGATAAAAATAATAAAAAAGGTTAAGGGATTAAGTTTGAAGTGTTTGTTTCTTATTTCTGGCCTTTTGTGGAGGTCTCTAGTTTCTACTGATGTTTCTGAAGTGAGGACAGGCGGAGAGGGGATGAGGGAGGTAGGGAGTGAAGGTGTAGAAACGGTTTGGTTTGATAGTAATAGTGTGAAAGGGTTTTGTGGAGTATATTTGAGTGTCTATGTTTGTTTCAGAGAATGTTCTTTGTTTGAAGCATTTTGCTGATGGTCTTTTTAGGGGTTTTCTCTTAAGGTTGTACATTGTGACTTTGTAATTGTAAATGTTCGGTTTATGGATGGTTCTGGTATTGCCAGGGCTTGAAGAGGGTTTTCACTCTAAAGGGTATATCGATTTGAGCAATAATAAAACGAAAATAGAAAACTCATAGGGTTTATGGATATTGTTATACTGCCACCGCCAAAAGGGGTGTGTCACCGTGTAAATTTCATCCAAGGTTGCTTGTGGCTTGATATATATGTTGATAAAAGTTTTCAAATTTGTTATTTGCTAAACTTTTAACTCGTGATTAGAAAGAAAAAAAAAAAAAAAGGAAAACAATTCAACATTGGATGGCTGACAATTCAACTCCATGTAAATTATTAGCAATTACTAACAATTACAGATAAAATATGTAAAGCTGGCAACTAGGGGTATCATATTATCATGGGATTAACTATATGTAAATGTAGAGTACATTGGCACAAATGATATACTGTATAGTGGAAATATTTTATTATTATTTGTGAGATTTCAAAAAAAAGTCAAAATATGCATTTTTTTAGCTCACACCTTTGGGATTTTATTTTGCTTTGGCTAGTGCGTGGCGCATAGTTTCGTTTGCCCTGGGTGATTGTTGTATCTTCTTCGTGTTGAACTGAAAAGCTAAATATGCTATTACATTCCATTGATTGGTACCTTTCTATTTTTTTTTCATTTAATTGTTTGCATGATATGAACTGCAGAAGAAAAATCCAATCAATCCAGATTGCCAGCAATATCCTTCAACATAGTGCATTTTCTTTCAGAAAAGATTTGTCCTGTCTAAAGAGAACACCTTTTGGGTTGAATAAATGTAATAACATGGAATATAGCCATAAATATCCTGTACATATTTCAGTTAACAAATTTTCAGACATGTCATGTGGCATGTTGGAGGAAAGGAGATACGAAGAAGATTTGGGTTCTTTACATTCCTGTAATAGTCAGGTAAGGATGACGGGTTTGACTCAATTTCCCACAAGACCCACATCCCCTGCTAATGGAAAAGTGTTTGGGTATAGTAAACAAGCCTGGGCCGAGGCAAGTAATAAATTGTCTAAAAATAAAAAGGAAATACAAGCTGATAATAAGTTCAGGGTTGCATCTAATGCAGTTACTTCCACTGGTCAGGAACAAGCTGTTTCTATGAATCACAATCATGCGCAGCAGGATCTTGATGAACCTGCCTCATCTTCTGTTAAAGACTCAAAAGTGTTGACAGACACCAAAAATGTGGGCACTCAGTTAAAGGTACCTCCATCAGAGATCTATAAAGAGAAAATTGATAGAGTTAATGATAATCATGGTTTGGATACAACTGCAAAGGATGCAACTTCTGTTGGAAAGGCACGTAGTACTGAACAAACAAATGTGAAGGATGCAACTAATGCAACTACTGTTAAGAAGGCACGTAGTACTAAACAAGCAACTGCAAAGTGTGAAACTAATGCAACTTTTAAAAAGTCTCATAGTACTGAGCAATCAAAACTTCGGGGAAGGCTTTGTAGCATCTATGAAGACATATTGCTTGTTAATAATATTTCTCTTGCAGAGGAAGTTGCTAAGATGCTTACAGTAAATTACAGGCATCTTATTCATGCATGTGATACTGAGGTACAATTCTTGACTGTGTCAACATGCATTATGGTTGTGCCTTGATTGCAACAGTGTGCATAATTATAGTCATTTTTTTCTTATATGAGTATGCTCTGGACATGAGTTATATCATTGGACATGAATTTAGTGAATTTGTCCTTTTTAACTGATACAAATTGAAGTGATATATCATATATTATATTCTTAAACCCTTTCTTCAATTGAGTGCATATTAGCAGTTGTATCAGTATGAATCTCCTGGCTACTTGTATTTCACAAATGCTGAAATGTAACATGTACCAACTCTTAATGTCTTCAAAGGTGGCCAAGATAAATGTGAAACAAGAAACACCTGTAGATCACGGGGAGATAATATGCTTCAGTATTTATTCGGGTCCAGAAGCTGATTTTGGAGGTGGAAAGTCATGTATCTGGGTAGATGTTCTTGATGGTGGAGGCAAAGAGATCTTAATTAAGTTTGCTGAATTTTTTCAAGATTCTTCCATAAAAAAGGTAACCTCCTTCTAACCCTTTTTATGCTTTGAACCCTATCACTCCTTTTAATGTTCACCTTTAAGGTCTGTTTGCTTAAATTTTACTATTTTTTTTTTAAGAACTGATGTTAAAAACACTGATTTGTGTTCAGGAACGATATTGTAAAGATTTTAGAAGAATTGATTTTATTTGAATGGTAGGTAGAATCATGTTTTAAGTTAAAAAAATTACTTTCAATATCATTTCTACTTACCTCAACCAATTTTGAGAATCCAAAATCTTAAATAAACAAAAATGTTACTGTGCAATATATTTTTTGGATGCAAACTTCTGTTTGGCCATATCCAAACGAGCACTAAGTCAACTATACGATTTCAGTTGTATGAATGATGCTTTCAAAGATATAAATTATTCCATGCTTCTGCATAGCTTTAGTTTTTGTAGAAGTTTGCCTTTGCATATCAAAGGGCTAATATATAATGGTCAAGACTTCTGGGTTTGTGACATGGGATTCAAAATAATTTTTGAAATAACAGTCACTGGTGCATTCTGTAGGTCTGGCATAACTATAGCTTTGACTGTCATGTTATACAAAACTACGGATTTATGGTTTCTGGATTTCATGCTGATACAATGCACATGGCACGGCTATGGGATTCATCTAGGCATTGGGTTGGTGGTTATTCTCTTGAAGGACTTACAGGTGACCAAGAGGTCATGTCTAGGGCTAAGCTGGACCATGAAAAGGATTTGATTGGTAAGGTGTCAATGACAACTATATTTGGTCAGAAAAAGGTGAGGATAGATGGATCTGCAGGTAAAATGGTTACCATTGCTCCTGTTGATGTGCTGCAAAGAGATGAGCGAATACCTTGGATATGTTACTCTGTCTTAGATGCTAGAAGCACTCTGAAGCTTTATGAGAGCCTAAAGAGTCATCTGTCCAATATGCCTTGGAATCTTGATGGAGTACCTGTTTTACAGAAAAACATGTATGATTTCTACCAGGAATATTGGAAGCCATTTGGTGAGCTTCTAGTCAAAATGGAATCTGTGGGAATGCTAGTTGATCAGTCATATCTTAAAGACATAGAAAACGTGGCCAAAGCAGAGCAAGAGGCAGCTGTTAATAGATTCCGAAAATGGGCATCTAGGTATTGTCCGGATGCCAAGTACATGAATGTCGGAAGTGATGCACAGTTGCGCGTACTGCTCTTTGGTGGCACTGTGAACAGGTGCACATTATTTAAATCTTGTGTGGAGAATTTTTTCTATCTTAATCAATTGATAATTTCAAAGTTGAAATTGATATCTTGCCATCTGTTTTTTTTTTTTTTTTTTTTTTTTTTTTTTTTTTTTTTTTTTTTTTTTTTTTTTTTTTTTTTTTTTTTTTTTGTGAATGATATCATGCAATCTGAATTATACTGAAATATGCTTTGTAAAAATAATAGAGATATTCACTGTGATGATTTTAAAAAGAAAAAAAAATCAGGCTGTTATCTCTAGTCTTATGTTATTGTTAACTGCATGTGTGGTATGTTGACTTTTGGATTTAAAGACCTTTGTGGTATTCTGAATTAAGGCTGTTTTATGTATTATGTTAACTATCTTTTAATTTTAGTTTGGCATATAAGTGGCTTTATGATATTTCTTCTTCTCTTGAAGCAATAAACTTTGTAAAGTCTAATTTAACTTTATACATGTCATCGTCGTGAAACTGTGATGGTCATATCATTGTGTTGTATTCTGTTCATCGCTATAAAGTATTCCATAGGAAAAAAATGGATCTTAAGTTTGAGTTTTTAGTGTTTGACTGAAATTTCAAGATACTTTTTATCAATACTACTGCTCAGTATAATGTCAGCAGTCAGAATTTTTTAGGTTTTTCATTTTTAAAGAATATGTTATTGTATTCAGTGTCAATCATTATATGGATGAAGGCTGACCTTGATCTGTTTAACACATTCAGCTGGAGGGATGGGGGAATTCTGCAGACTAGGGTTAAGAGTCGATTCTATTTGTATATATGAAAGTCGTTAGTATAATGCATCCATGATTGTTATCACTTTCTTCGAAGTTTTGGTATGTTCTAGCTAGCTGAGCTCATTAAGGGGGCGTGTGCAGCAGCGGCTGCCAGAGCGACGACCGGCGTGCGGGTCGCCGGTGGTTGCAGGTGGTTACCAGCGAAACGGCAATGGCATGGCTGCCAAACAGCAGATGGAGGTCATGCGGTACTGTTCACCACGAACGGAAGCTGCACGATAAAGAGGGATCAAACCCTACTGATACCATATTAGGTTTACAGAAACTGTCTTTGAGATCACACATGATATTATTTATAATCTTAATAATGATACAATTAAGGGAAGACATCACTAAAGTAATCCCTAATATTCAGCCATACAATAATTCCCTATTTCTATATTTGCATAAAGATAAAACCATATCTTTTACATTCTCTTCTGATTAGGATGAAGTTGTTCAAGTATATAGATGAAATTAAAGCTTTCATTTTCTCATGCTTCATCATTCATTACAGAAAAAACCATAATGAGGCAATTCCAACTGAGAGAGTTTTCAAAATTCCCAATGTTGATAAAGTAATTAAAGAAGGCAAGAAGGCTCCCACAAAACTTCGTGATATTAAGTTGAATAGCATTGGCTACAACCTGAATGTTGATATGTACACACCAAGTGGTTGGCCCTCAGTTAGTGGTGATGTTTTAAAGGTCCTGGCTGGCAAAGTTTCTGCTGAATATGACTTTTATGAGGCTTGTAACATGGATCCTGATGATGAAGATGGAAATCCTTCTCAAAGTGAAATTTTACCTGTGGAAATAGATAAATCTGCTTACGGAACAGCTTTTTCTTGTTTTCCAACAGAAGAAGAAGGGAGAGATGCATGCCATGCAATTGCCGCTTTATGTGAAGTCTGTTCAATTGATTCTTTGATCTCTAACTTCATCCTTCCCCTGCAGGTAATTATTCTTCTTTTTTAAAAAAATTATTTTGAATATCCCTTGTCTGGTTGTGTTTATTGATTTTCATGTTAGCCATATAAAATTTGCTTACCCAGTGTGATTGACATTAATAGTGTTGTCAGTGCAATATAAACATAGTCAAGGTTAGTTTTTGTATGTGTGCTAGAGGAAGAGAGGATGGAATTGAGAGCACTTGATTAATCTAATTGCTGCATGAACTTAAAAGGAGGTTGTTGGTATATTATAGATTTGTATGCATTGAAGTTTGTAGGTCATGTATGCATACTCTATGTTAGCTTAATTTGTTCTCAATGGCAGGGGCATAATATATCAGGAAAGGATCACCGTGTTCATTGTTCCATAAATATCAACACGGAGACTGGACGTTTGTCAGCAAGAAGGCCAAATCTGCAGGTTCTTCTAACTTGCAAGATGTGTTAGCTGTTGGTTTACTTGAAATTTTTTAAAAGCCATATTTTTCATTCCTTTGTCTGTATATATTTATTTATTATTTATTGATGATGGTTTGATTCCATCTTTTTATGTTTGTAAGATATAAAGCCATTTATGTGCCTTCACTTAATACCTTATGCTTTTAGGAGAATTGCTTCTTGATATGATAGAAAAGCCTCTATGACCAAGTAGTCAGGAGTTTGATCGTTGTTGCTCTTAAAACAATGTTTAGTTTTTAGCACAGAGTATATGGTTGACCTGTGCATCGTCCATGCTTCAAGCTCAAAGGACTTACTATGACAAGCCAAGCTAAATATAAAATTATTCATGTGCCCACACCTAATAGTTTAAGTTTTTAGAAGAGTTGGTTCTTGCAATACTAAATTCTTAATTTACTAAAAGGATTTTATAATGTTAGTTGTTGAAATGGAATATTAGAGTAGAAGAGTAGAATTACTCCTTTTCTTTTGAATCTGTTAAGTAGAGTTAATTACTTTAGTTAACTCAACTAATGTTGAGTTAATTGATAGTTGTTCTGACAGCTGCACATAGCTGTCCTAACTCTACTATAAATACTAGAGGTGTAACTTCTTTTCAGTTGTGTTGTTAATATCAAAAACTCCATTTTCAGTTTTAGCTTTTCTCTTCATTTCTGAAAGCTTTTATAGAACAACTCATTTATTGATAAAAGACTAAATCTGGACAACTATTAGTGATATGAAATAAAATGTTATTTAAGCTTATTGTTTTAGATAATAACATGTGCCAATATTGTCTTTTGATGCAAGTTTAGTTCATGACCTGTTTCTCACTGTAGTAAAAAATCTTTTATCCTCCCTGCAGACTGTACATTATCTTATTTTCTGTACTTTGTTACGAATCAATTATTTCAAAAGCTTAACATATTAGGTGAAAATACATAAAATGGTCTTATACACGTGCCCCCTCACACAATAGTCATTTGGGCTTGAAGTGTGAAAAAGGCACAACCCTACCTCATGCTGAAATTCAATATATTGTTAGAAGAATGGGAGCGGCAGGGATTGAACTCTAGACCACTCAAGAGCTTAAACTGTTAGATGAAGATACAGGAATGGCTTTATACAGTAACAATATGGTTGAAAAAGAAAAGCAACTCATTTGTTATCTTTACATGGAACTTTGAATTAGAAGCATTCACTTTCTTGGCTGAAGTCTACTTGGTCTTGATATAGTATCTCTTAATTTTTTACAACTTTTTGAGCTTTATGTTAGTTACACTACATTAGAAATCTAAGGGGGCATTTGATAGGGGAGAAGTTTTTTCATACCCAGGAATCATGATTCCTGGGAATGGTTAAAATATGTTTGGTTAATCATAATATGTTTCTTGGGAATTAAAGTTTCATTTATTTGGTTACAGTAGAACTTTCCTGAGTATATACGAATATTTTACAAATATACCCTTTATTAAAATAACTTCATTGAATATTTTTTACTCAAATTTTATTACAAATGAAACTTACCTAATTTAATTACAAGATTTAAATGAATTTATAAATAAAAAAAATTTGCAAAAGAAAATCAAAGAAAACTAATTTCAAAATAATTTTCTTACAAAAATTAATTATTTGATTTAATTATGATGTTATTTTACTTGGTTGAAAAATTATATGGCTTACTATCATATTAGATGTTGAATTATAATATTATTCAAAAATATAATAAAGTAGTTGGAGATCTACATTTTTTAATAAAAAAAAGATAAAGAATTTTTTTTACAAATTTCAAAATTAAAGAAAGACAGAGTCACGTGGATAAGTGCAACATTCAAAATTGTAGATAAGCTTTTGGATAAAGATGAACCCTAGGTGAGGATATTTTGTACTTGAAAAAGGGATAACATAGTCTTTTCATTTAATTAAAACTTCCCTCCTAGTAAGAAAAGTTAGATTCCCA
This sequence comes from Glycine tomentella, assembly GCA_007407185.1. Taxonomy (NCBI): domain Eukaryota; kingdom Viridiplantae; phylum Streptophyta; class Magnoliopsida; order Fabales; family Fabaceae; genus Glycine; species Glycine tomentella. The sequence continues at coordinate 740,060 of PYAF01002306.1, forward strand.
CCTCTTCCCATGGGAAAGTTTTTGTGGGAAACCTACCTAAAAACATTCCCGGAAAACATTCTTTCCTAGGAATCTTATTTTTTAAAAATGAATACCAAACATGGGAAACCAAGATTCCCAGGAAAATAAAAACTTTTCTCCTACCAAACACCCCCTAACTGATTTTTTATTTGCACTTTGAAATTCAAATATGGGTATTACATGAACTAGATAAATCATTGGATTTCAAAGTTACAGCTTTAATCTAACATATAATTCATAAACTAGAACCAACCTGCTTTGGAAAAGGACCGGTACAAAATCCGTCAAGCATTCATAGCTGCTCCAGGGAATTCTCTTATAGTTGCTGATTATGGACAGGTTAGCAATTTACTTGTCTAATTGAACTAGTTGCAAGAAATTTCATTCTGTTGATGGAGTTACATATTGTTGCAGTTGGAACTTAGGATTCTTGCACATCTTGCTAATTGTAAGAGCATGTTGGAAGCCTTTGAAGCTGGTGGAGATTTTCATTCAAGAACTGCAATGAATATGTATCCATATATTCGTGAAGCAGTTGAGAGAAAGGAAGTGCTTCTTGAGTGGCATCCTCAGCCTGGTGAAGACAAACCCCCAGTTCCTCTCCTGAAGGTAAATTATAAATTGTCCTCTGATCTATTTATAGTTAGACCATAGACAGTAATAACCTTCTTGCTTTTGGATACACAATAATATCTTGTTAGTTTGGTATTTCTCATTATCTTGTAACTCATTCTATGTCAGTTATGACTTATGAGCACAATGTTCACATTGAAAACATAAACACAATTAAGTCATGTTAAATTTAAATGCTATTTTTTCCATTTTTGTGCTTAGTAAGTTATCTTTATCTTTAGGGAAGGGAATCAATGAAGAATTAAATTAAAAAGTGACCCTCAAATAACATGAAATATAAACCTTCAAGAAAGGCGGGATAACATATTTATATAAATTAAGAGTGTGGATGAAGAATTATAAGAAGAGAACATTTATACGGATAAATTTAAGTTCTTTATCAGAAAATATGTTGATTAGGTACGTGTTGGAAATAATCATTGTTAATGCACTTAGGAGATAGTATGTTCATGTATCACATAATAAAATGTATTTAGTACTCATGGGTATATGTGTCTGGGAAGTTGCACTTAATTAATAGTAGTCTAAGAAATAGTCTCCACTAAGTCTATTAAGAGACTAATATATCAGTGATACACAGTAACACGGATGATATGCAGAACCGATGTAACTGAATCTTGGATAAGTAAGTTGTTTCATTCTCTAATGATTCTGTTTTTCTCTCTTTATTTCCCTCTCAATTCAACAGTACCTAAGATGAATTTTTGTTCTTTAGAATTTGGGCTTTAGGGTCTAACTTAACCCCACAAAACCAACTTGTAAAGTGAGGACTATACAAGCTTTCTATAAGCCCTTAAACATTATTTCTTGTAGCTGTGGATGGGACTAAATCGTCACCCTTAAAGCTGCAATTAAGGCATCCCCCAAAGAAGCCACAACTAAGGCACCCCTAAAAGAATTTAGAAATAATTGCATTGTGTTGTGACAAGCTTTGATTAAATATACCAATGGATGAGTAAGGTATGAAAATGAATCCTACCCCTCACCCCCAAAAAGGAAAAGAAAAGAGTTTCCATGTATTGGCTGCCACCTTATGTAGGACAGTTATCAAGAAAATTTATAGAGGAAGGAAATAAATTCTCTCATAGCACAATACTATAGTATTAATAATGGATTGATGAAATGTTAAATCAAGAAGATGGATACTTAAAATATTAGAACAAAGACCCAGAATTCAGGAATTTATCACTGGAAATAAAGGGCATCTACTGCTTGCACTGTTAAGAGGGAAAGCATCCAACATTGGGCACATGTGTTTGTGGTTTATATATTGCGGGGTTTTATGCCTAAAAATTCAACATAGTTTGGCGGTGTGCGAGATGTATTTAATAATGATTTATGAGGCTTAATTAAGCTTCTTTTGGCAGCTTATTATATCATACCCTTCCAACTAGGGATAGATGCGCCCTAATAACAACTTATGATAATACAGGCACAATACATAGTAAATTTAATAGTCAAGATTTAAGAAAAAATATATCCATCTGTTCCATGGTTGATAGGTTAAACAGTGTACTATTTCATATCAACTTTTAACATTTCTTTTTCATTTCAGGATGCCTTCGCTTCTGAAAGAAGGAAAGCCAAAATGCTTAACTTCTCAATTGCATATGGAAAGACGCCAGTTGGGCTTTCCAAGGATTGGAAGGTACCTGAATTCTATAACTTATTGTGAAGGGCTTAAATTGATTTGGTTACAAGTCCCCTTGATTATTGATTTGGTTGTCTGAACAAGGTTACATATATTTTTCTCTCAGGTTACTGTGACAGAAGCTAGGAGAACAGTTGACCTTTGGTACAATGACAGAAAAGAAGTGCTGAAATGGCAAAAAGAACGTAAAAAAGAAGCTTGTGAATCTCAACGTGTTCACACATTGCTAGGGCGAGCCCGGCGGTTTCCTAAAATTGACCTAGCTAACAACTACCAGAAAGGTCATATTGAGCGAGCTGCTATTAACACACCAGTGCAGGTCCTTGATTCTCTCAAATACATTAATACAAAAGTTTGCCTCGCTGTCTGTCACTACTCTCAAGTTTGATGGTTACTTTATAGTAAATATAGAATATACTGATTCCCTTATACCAATCCTACCTTATAAAAAAGGTGACTTGCTCTTACTAGAGTGAGCTACAATCTTAATCAGTTATGGTCTTTTGGAACCTTTTCCCCACTAAGAGCAGTGAATAATGAGAATATTTTTGGAAGAAACTAGTGAAAACATCATAATCAAAAGTTTATATTAAAATGATAATTCAAGTAAAGCTGTGAATTAAAATATATTTGAGGTTAATTGTATTATTTTTTATTTCTTATCAATCTTACAGTAGTGCTAGTCTTGTCTGTCCTATTACATTAAAGAAAAAGTGCCATGTAAAAAATAAAATAAAATAATAGATTTGATAGTGTACCAAATTTTCTTTTGAAATATCCATCTATATAATTGCTTATCCATTCATATTTATGGTAGAGAACCAATCAACATTTACATTTGTTTATAGAAATCTGATTTCACAAAACCCACTTTTGGATTATCAATTTGTATTACATACTAGATGCACAAGATATAATTTTCAATATATAAATAAATAACTCTGATTATATAATTATATTATTTGGATTTACAATGAATAATTTAAACTTAAAGTTATGTTTAATTACTGACAGTTTTTTAGAAAACTATTGAAATTCAATTTAAAGATAGAGTTATAAGGAAGGTCGCTTGAGATGGTTGAGACATGAGAGAAATTTGTTGTCTAATTGCGGGAGTAGTGTATGAACTATGAAGTGCACCTCCAAAGGACAGAAGAAAGAGAATGTCTAATAGAGAGTGGGGAGAGTGAATACTTCACTCTCTAAATTGTGGATAATAATTATAATTTATAATATAGGAGTGCATATTATGGCTGGAGAATATATGGCATTTACAAATCGATTCATATTTCAATATATATCCTGTATAGATGCAAAACTAACATGCAATTTACAAGCAATTGTTTATTACTTGATCTTAAAACACTTAAATGTCATATTTATCCAAAATTGACATTGAAGACCAACATCATAGCTGTTTATTATTCAATGGTTAAATTGGTTAAATTGGTGAAATTTTCATTCTTGGAGAAAATTTTTAATGGTCTTAAGTTCATCAAGTTTTTGTAATATCCCTGTATCTTCTGCCCCTATAGATGGGGCAGGGGCAACTTGACTAACATGTAGTGAGAAGAGAAAATCCTAATTATTGGAAGATTAAAGGGACATTGGTGGTAACATGACCACCTAAGTTATTACAATTACTTCAAGATCAAAAGATCAAGTTTACTTCTCTCATTCACATAATAGACAATATTCTCACCCGACATGTCATTTGTGTGTATGGAGTTCGACTGAGAGACTCCGTCTTTTATTATGATGGCATCTTCGTTAAAAATTAACCTCCATTTTGTTAGGAAAAAAAGTTTTGGAGACTAGCTGATATATTGTGTTTTCTATTAGCAACAGATTTATATTCGTCTCCTTTATGATATCAATCCATAAAGTATGTACTCCATCCCCAATTTCAGACCTTTTTTTTTTTGCTTTTCTGATTTGTCAAATGTTACAGGGTAGTGCAGCAGATGTTGCCATGTGCGCCATGTTAGAAATATCCAATAATATGAAGTTGAAGGAGCTTGGATGGAAGTTGCTTCTACAGGTCAATATTTATGTCTAGAATTTTATCCTTTTTTTATTTCTGTTCTCACTTTTTGCCAAGGTTCATTTAAGTATTTTTATATACTTAGCGTTTGATGTCAATGATATATTTTATTTACTTTTGGGAGAATATGACAGAGACAAGTAGTAGTGAAATTAAAGACATCATGGCTGAAATAATTTCTACATCATGAAGAAAACTTAATTCATAAGTCTGTAATATAATTTATATTGATCAATGAAATATGTAGTCTGCTTAGGCAACTCGCTGTCCATTGAAAAGCTACACAGCTTTCACTTAATTTGGAATAAGCATGATTCATTGCAACTTGATTCGCGTATGTTCCCTTCCTCACTGGTTATTTTCTATTTTTCATAATATTCCAGTTTATACATTGATTTTTGCTTTGACATATAATACATCTCTTAATCCTCCCTTTTTGCCATTAACTTACTCATGACATCATCTTGTTTGTATTACTTCCAAACATACCCCCATTCTAATTTTATTGTTACTCTGTCACTATATTCCTATATGATACTGTTTCAAGTCTGAATGTATTGGACTATCTAGTTGAAAACTTCTTGCTACATGTTAGCTAAGCCTTTTGGCTATGTCAAAGCAGGTTCATGATGAAGTCATATTGGAAGGGCCAACAGAGTCGGCCGAGGTTGCAAAGGCCATAGTTGTTGAGTGCATGACAAAACCTTTCAATGGCAAGAATTTTCTTAGAGTCGGCCTCTCTGTCGATGCCAATTGTGCTCAAAACTGGTATGCTGCAAAATAGACATTTGGTCATACAGTATAAAAGGTGATGAATTGGTGTGGTGGGGTAACTTTTCACCCTTGGTTCCATACAAAGGCCGTCCATGGTTGAATTTGGGAGAGATGTTTTCTTTGCAGCATGGTCCCTTTGGTGACTGTAAATCAGAAGAGGCTGTTCTTTTTCTCCATGGCTAAGGAATTTCCCTTGAGGTTATGCTCCATTTCTATAGGAAAGTAGTTCCATTGTGTGTTTTGGTGTGCATAGCATTTTAAACTCTAAAGGAAGAAGCTAAGGGGAAAAACCATGGTGTTTATTCTCCCTTTGGTTTTAAAGTTTATGCATAACTTGCACATGCCATGCCTTACAAACATAATGGCCTCTTGGCTTTGATGCAACTGGATCATTTTATACTATTGTATATATAAAACGAAATTCGCCGAACAGAAACATCTTATTTACTAACGTTTACACTTTGTTACAAACTTATTTCCTGTACAACATCATGTAGCAATAGTAGGATTTTCTTTAGAGATTTTTTTTTTTTTTAATTCGTCCCTAAATCCTTGACCATTTCAATATTTTCATTTAACTTTGTTTTTTATTTTGTACACGTAAATCTTGTTTAATAATAAAAATGTTATAATTTATTCACAACTTTTCAATTGCTGAAGGGGTTATAATTTATAAGGAAATTTTATTCATTTTATGAAAAAAGAAAATTAGAAAGTTGAAAACACTGATGTAACTTTCTCAATCAAAGCTTTTCATGTCATAGATTTTATTTAAAAAAATTCAAACATTCTTTCTGATGCTTTCTCTATCATTGGCTCAAATTTATTAAAAAACTATTGACTTTAATGAATTTAACTTCTCATTTAATAATCCTTGCTCTTAATTTAGAAATAGGACTTATCAAAATTGATTATTTTCAATAAATATTACATTAATAATACAAATTTTACCTCTGATATCCCCAGACATGATCATTAATCAATTAGAAATTAGCCTGGGTCACAATGAGAGAAAATGGTGCAAATGATGAAACGGAAGTAGCATATTAAGAACAAATACATTAATAATTACATGGAAGATTTGTCCATTCGTCTCAATTTACACAATATCTTTAAGCAGGCAATTGCTGACAACCAGACACTACCTCTTAGTAATGACAATATCTGTAGACATTTGGTAAAAAACACTGATATCCAATGGTCGAACATTGGTCTGACCGGTATAGGATTGGCCTAAGTTCACCAAGATACAGGAGAAAAAGGAGCATAAATTTGTGGCAATGTATGTAGTTGTTGTGTGGAGGCCAGAAACATGAACAGCATTATATTTCAAATTGCACTCAATACCATCCAATTCAAGATTCAGTAGCAGCATAATTTGTTCTCTACATGCTATTTGTCATGATGTTGTAGATCAATTTCCCAGGCTGATGCCAACTGCAATAAAAGCTGATCCGGCTGTACCCCTTCCCAGGCCTCAGCTGGATCTATAGAAGCTTCGTGTAAATTCAGCAAGAGTTCTTTCTTCACTTCCATGGGAATACCAAAGGTGTCAGGGCCATTTTCCAATACTATCTCCAGCAACTGAACATCATCATGACCATGAATTATTTTAGGCCTCGAATGAAAGACATAAAGAAGGCAAAAAAGGAAAGCAAAGGTAAAACTGTACAACGGAGTATGCATCAATCGCTAAATAAATTATTTGTTGTTATTGGTGTAGAATTATAGAGCCAAGGAAAGAATATATAAACCAATAATTTTCTGAGCCAGAATGGTCAAATACATCTAAAAGGTAAGATTCTTTCAATCACAAGAGATGTAAACACCCTTGAGTTTTAGTGGATTAAGATTAAGCAGCACTTAAAGTAAAATGAATGCTGTAGCACCCATTATTGCTCTCTTTAGAAGAGCATTACCCAAAATGAAATGCTTTAAAATCTGGACCATTTATCAATATAAAAAAAAAAA
>PYAF01002306.1:747253-782397 GCA_007407185.1 Glycine tomentella
CCTAACAGACATGGACAGATTGACCACAACTACTGAGTAAAGAGAGCATTACCCAAAATGAAATGCTTTAAAATCTGAACCATTTGACAATTAAAAAAAATAAAAATAAAAATAAAAAATAAAAAAAAAGTGCACCTAACAGACATGGACAGATTGACCACAACTACTGAGTAAAGAGAGCATTACCCAAAATGAAATGCTTTAAAATCTGAACCATTTGACAATAAAAAAAAATAAAAATAAAAATAAAAAATAAAAAAAAGTGCACCTAACAGACATGGACTTGATACTCCCTCAAAATAAATATTTAATAATGTAGTATGTCACCATGACTGCTAACAGGCATAACTTATGGCTCTGAATAAACAGTGATCTTCAATGAAGTAGAGGGTTTTATGTCAATGGATTAAGTAAATTGTCTAGCTTACAAATTATACAGAAGAAAAATAATGTATCCCAAGCCCTACAACAAATCATTGACGCAAGAAAACATTAATAGATGCCACCCCATGAGACGACATCTTTCACTAAAAATCCACAGGATATATGATTTTGTAGCAATTTTAACACCAAATCTAGAGGCAAAGGATTACATAAACAAGCCACTGAAATCATTTTTCTAGATGAAGATCTACGCCAGTGGTTGTTCCATAATGGCATAACCATACTATACTAGCTTTGACTCCTGATAAAATATCAAGAAATAGCAAAATCATCTGTCTAACCATCCCTATTATATTTGAGAAGTAGGAGGCATTATTTTGTTATTTTTGAGAGAATTTATGAAACTGCAGAATCAACATATTCTGACTTGAATAAAGGAAATTCAAGCAGTAAAGAAGTCATACCTGTTGAATCCAAGACAAACAGATGTCATACATGTTCTGGTCCAGTAAGAATTGTCCAATGGCATTCACAATTTCACATGCAACTTCACTTGAAAGTTGGTCAATTACAGGGCCCGTTCTATCCATTATCTTTACAAGCAAAATATCATCACCAGTGGACAATACTTCTGCAAAGGCTGAATCTATGTCACCTACTTGAAGGGCATCCATTGCATTAGTCCAAGAAGTCCAGATGGCATCCCTCTCTTGCCCAACATTGTCATCAGCCATAGCTTCAGCAGTCATTTCAGGGATTGCTACCCTTGTTGCTCGCGATGTTCCATTGTCCTCACCAGCAACCCGAATTGCTTCCAAGGTAGCTTCATCCTTAGAAGCTTGCCAGACACTTCTTGCAGAGGGCCCCTCACCAAGCCGGATGGGCATTGCTGCTTTATCCCAAGCTCTCCTGTTGCCTGCTTGATCACCCTCATGCACAGATTTTGGCGATCTTCCATCGGCAGAACTACCCCCAAAAGCCCTCCTTGAGGACATCTGACCATTTCTAGAAGCACCATACCCAGGATGATCCCAGCCCTCAGACATATCAGATTTCCAAGATGGCCCTCTTCCCCTCATTCCCAAAGCATTTCCATCAGATTGGGTAAATCTTTCACCAAATGGGATGCGTCCATCACCACCTCTTGCATACTTGGAACTGGAATAGTCATTAAAACCATTATACTTGCTAGAAGGCCTATTAGATGATCCTTCAAATCCTGCAAAGTTTCTACGACCTGATGATATGGATAAATCTCGTGACATGTCTTCAACAATTCTCTCAAGACCTCGTACTCGGTTCTCTAGAGTCACCATGCTATCATGAGATCCGCCCATGAAATCCTGCAAAATTGTTAAACATCAATCACTTATGAACAATAGTTAACAGAACTATTTTTTTTTGTGCCATACTGACCATACCTGCAGCATATTCATCAGATGAACTTGTTGCCTTTCCAGTTGCAGCAACTGCCTCTGGATGGCCAACCAGTTTCCTCTGTTATTGGAGAAGGGTACTTCTGATTGACCGTCAGTTTTAGAAAAACCTGCAACATTGGCAGAACCCTCCCTCTGATCATTTTCAGCCCTATCATCAGTATCATATGCTTTTGTCCTCGGTTCTTTTGAGTTCACTCTCCTTTCAGAGAATCTGTCATGGCCAAAATCATCATAATTCCTTTGTTTTGAATTTTCATCATTGCCTCTCTCAAAGATACGATATTTATTACTAGCGGATCCATGAAAACCATCATCAGCGATGTTTCCAACAGAATTTATTCTTTCTTTTGAATCTTTAGCATTTGCCTCTGATTCTTCCTCATTGTTGGAGTTCAAAGAATTGAGGCCTCTACGAGGAACAACTACTTCCACTGGTAAATCATCTGAACCCCTTCTTTCAAGTTTTTGGAAAAATTCTGGATTTAGTTCTTTATCAGATAATACAGGTGGTTTCTTTTTCAGTATTACAACTGCCTTCTCTGAGATGCCAGCTGCTTTGGCCTTGGTTGAATCCATATTTGAAGAACTATTTGATGAATCCTTTACTGGTGAATCAGTCTTCCTCTCATCAAGATTTACTTTTTTCGGGTCACTTGCTTCTGACGAAATAGCTGATTCATTACCACCATCTAAAGCATAAAAACAACAATCATCATCAAGATAAACTACGACAAAGTGGTTTATGAACAGATTACAACAGACAAATCAAATATGCCTACCAGATGAGGGCTTTGAATCATCAGGAGACCCATCTCCTTTCCCTGCAATCTTTTTCCACAATTGCAATGCTTCATTGATGCTATCTCTTACAGGTTTTATCTGAAAACAATAATACATTAATTCTGAAAAAAGTAGATAACTAAAAGCAAAGAATCAGTTCTCTAGTAATGAAGTTTCAACAAATTACAAATCTGCCATACTAGGACAAATAATCCTTGGCCAAGACTATAAAAGAGAACAGTAGACAGGGTAACTATTGTCACAGAAACCTGCTAGACCAGTAACAATTAAATGCACTGTCAACTCTCTGCAGGCACATAATTATTTCGATGCTCTTTAAATGAGATACCCTCGAATGCAAGCAACAAAGTCAAATGGAAAAATACTTATTTTATGTGGCTACCTTCTTTGAAGCTTTTAGGATTTAACATCCTTACCATTGAATTAATTCCCTTTTAGAAACAGAACATTTTGATAAAATAAGGATTACAAGAAATGTAAGACCTTGTAGCCTCTGAAAAGAGAGGAATCGGAAATAAAAATAGCATGGCATGCCAACAAGTTATGATTAGGAAATCTCACTGCAAATGCTACCTTGTCAAATCGGCAAGCCTCAAGAACTGCCAGTGTGGGTGCCGCTCTATCAGTAACCAAATTGCTTGAATGCAATGCCAGAGAACTTAATGCCTCAGCTGCCGCTTTACGTGTTGCCCAATCAGTACTAGAAAGGCATTCATGAATGCTAGGCAGCAAATGTTCCAAGCTTTGTGGTGCAATCGCTCCAACCTGCAATCAGTACCCGATTACCTCTGAGGATTTTTCATACCAGTTCTTTTCATCATAAAATGGTAAGTTGGTGATTAATGGTCCCCCAAGTTATACAAACATGAGAAAAACAGATTGACAGAATCAAAATTGAAGAATATGGATTATTCTAGCCGCTACCATCCAAATCAGATAAAACTATGCCAAATCTTCCACTGCAATTGCCAACCTCATTAGAATTTGCCTCTGCAGTTGCCAGTGCCACTTTCCAACATCATTCTCACCCCATATGGCCATGTTAAATTGAATTCTAAAAATGCAATTTTTCCAATATCAACAGGCTAACAAAATCTCAGTTTTTTATAACCCTAATGAATCTACTACAATAAACAAACACTAGCTTTAACAATATGTTAAGAGTAAAAATAGAACTGAACCAAACCAGACATATAGATAAAAAGTGATACATCTTGGATCCAGCAAAAGAACTGAAACCAACACTAATGCTCCTCTTGGCAGGGCACTCCCTAGATATAACTAAAGTACTCCACCATACTCTCTGAATAAAAAAGGACAAAACCTAAATGCAGTTCCTTAGGTACTTTAGGATTGTTCTCCAATCAGAATTAAGAGTTTCATATATCAGTAACCTATCCTGACTTTTCATGCAGAATTACACAAATCATCAAGGTGAACTTTAGTATTACACAAATCACTAAGGTGAAACTTCAATTATAATTGGAGAACAGAACCAAAAAACACCTATGGATCTGCATCTAAGTTTAGTTCTAAGGAAAACTCTATCATATAAAAACCGAAGCATCTTCAAATGCTTTACACTAAAGCTCTATTCGTACCAAAATAAAGCAAGGACAAAACTATTTTGCCTCCTAATGACCAAAATAACCCTTCAAGTTCAAACTGAAATCAGCACTAGTGCTCCTCTTTCCAGGGTACTCGCTCGCTAGACTAGATATAACTAAAGCACTCCTCCATACCTGAATAATCTATTTGAACATTTAATGCAAACCTTTATTACACGAATCATGGAGGTGAAACTCCAATTCTGATTCGAGAACAGAACCAAAGAAAACACCTATGGATCTGCATCTAAGTATCGTCCTAAAGAAAACTCTACTTCACAAAATAACCAAAGCATCTTCAAATGCTTTATACTAAAGCAAGGATTTAGCCACCTAATGACCAAAATAACCCTTCAAGTTCAAACTCCACATACCATTTCATAATTCACCAACCCTTGATCCCACAACAACAACAATGCACCTCACCTGTGACAAGCTGGCAACCACCGGTAAAATCGCCCCCTTGGCCATGAAATTGGGACTGTTGAGCAGCTTGCAGATCCTCGGACACAGCTTCTGGAACGCCGCCACCGGCACCGCCTCCCCTTCTCCACCGCCACCGCCACACTCCACCATCTTGGCCATGCACACCGCCGCCCCCGCCTGCACCCCCTTGTTCTGCTCGCCCATCGCCTCGAACAGCGGCTTCACGAACAGCCCCACCACCGTCCCTACACCTCCCCCGCCACCCCCTCCGCCGTCTCCCTTCAAATACTGCGCCGCGAGGGCGCCCACGGTGTCGCGGCAGGCGTCGCGGACGGCGGAGTCGGCGTCCTTGAGGCGGCGGACGACGTGGGCGATGATCTTGGTGAGGTGGGCCGCCGCGGCGTCGGAGTGCGCGGCGCAGACGGCGGCGAGGAGGCGGAGCGCGTCCCGCTTGACGGCGGGCTTGGGGTCGGTGGCGGCGTCGTAAAGACAGTTAAGAATCATCGGAATGGCGTCCGGCGCGAGCCCCGAAATAGTCTTCTCCAAGTCCTCCACCGCGATCTGGTGCGTGTCGCGGTCGGAGAGCTTCGAAAGAGAGGTTAAGATCTTCTGCTTGAGCTCCACCATAGCGAGGTGGGACGAGAGAGAAGAAGATCTTGAAGAAGGTGATGGTGTTGGGGTTGATTGGGTTTGGGGTTTTGGGTGCTTCATTGTGTGAAGTGAGTGAGTGAGAGAGAAAAAAATGGTTTTGTTGAATGCAATTAGAGAGAGAGAGAGAGGTGGAAGAAGTAAAAGTAATGTGTGAAAGGAAAATGTGAACTGATTTGAAGGGGAGTGAGTGAGGTAGAAAGGAATGGTGGATCTGTGAGTAGTAGTGATGGGAAAAAAAGGGTGGAAGACAAGTTTTGAATTGAAAATGATGGATGGAGGTTTTTCTTTTCTGGTTTGTGTTTTTGTGAATTGTAAGTCAAGGGATAGGGGAATTGAAGATGGGGCCATTAATGTATTATTATAATTTTGGGAAAATGGAAATAGTTTTTGGGTACAACAAACAACGCTGGGTTCTTGCTCGGGTAGAGAGATCCCAAGTGTGTGAAGAGAAATTACGTGTTTTTTCATTGTGTTGATAATCTTATTTTTTTTTATAAAAGTGGTAACATAAAAAAAACAGTGGATTTTCAATAATTCATGTAACATGTTTAACTAATTAAGTTAAATTCTGTTTGGCATTAATACTTAATTAAACTTGATACATCATAGTATATTTGATTTTCAACTCAACTTGTTATGTATGAATTTTGAGATAAAATCAAATGATTTATCATAAACTGAACACAAAAAAAATTCTACGTCAACTTTAGTAAGTTAAAAAATTATGTAATTTGTTAAAATGAAAAGAGTTTGTCTTTGTTAAGTTATAGCATATGACTGTATAAATATACACATTATTTTGTCATGTTTTATCTTTGTAAATCGGTATTTTTTCCACTATTTTATATGTATAACTAACTTTTGTAAATCACTCATTATTATTTACCTCCATTGTATTCTTTTATTTTTATTTTATTTTATTTTTAATTTTTAATATAGAGAGACACAAAGTTAAAGATAACAAAATGGACTCCTCGATCTAATGTGGTTGTAGCTTACAACAGGTCAAACAAAAACAAAAACTCAAATTTAATTTTAACTTAAAATTTAAAGCTTAAATTCTATATTTCATCTGTAAATTCAAGTTAGCTTGACTAGCTCGGTTTATTTTGACATCTTTACAAAAAGTCTTTTTTTCCCAAGTTTTCAAATAAGGTATTAAATTATTTTTGAAAATATTTTAATTGTGTTTTTTTAAATATGATAATTAAATTTGATTTTTTTTATCATATGTACCAAAAAAAGTTAAAAAAATAAAGTATACTTCGCTCTTTTCTACGTCTAAAAAAGTTAATACCTAATTATTGATTAAAAATATCTTAGAAGACGTTCAAAAATCTTATTTTTGAGAGGAAAAAATGATGGCTAATAGTGGGGAGGGAAACAATTCTAGAAACAATAAGTCAAATTAATTTTCAAAAAAAAAGTCAAATTAAGTCAATGAGCCATTGAATTAAAAATAGTAAACTGCAATTAGACTATTAGTTAAGGTAAAATAATCTAAGGTCAACTTTATCTTCATGCTCAATAGTGCTTTTAATTGGTTTTTTGTTGCATCGTGAATAAAAATAGTAACACGGTGAAATATAAGAAATTAATTGGAAATTAATTATGCAGAAGAGAATTATAAATGTTTTTATTTAGTTTTAAGCATGCAGTCTTTTTAACATGTGCTTATTCAGAAACTTTAAATTTAATATTAATTTCACGGTGTCATAACAAAACAATTAGAATGAAAGTGAAAAGAATTATTCTATAAAGTTTAAATTAATAATGTTTATATAAACTAAATAAAAAATGCTATTAATATTACGAACAAAAACAAAAATAGGTTTTTACGTCAAAAGAATAAGAATAGGATAAGGATATTTTCATGTTAATGTTTGTACTCATTATTTGAGGGGGAAATGGGAAAAAATTAAATTTTAAATAAAAAAATATATAAAATGTATGAATTTTTATTTATTTAATTTTTTTCAACTGATCAACAGATGAATTCTTGAAACAATAAATGTGGTTCACTTTTTAATCCAAATTTCATTCCTAGCTTTTACAAGAAAAAACTATAAAGTTTGATCACTAATTCTTTTGTACGTACCAACCAATTCAAACACTTAAAAATCTAACAACATGTGGCCTTAACTCACCCAAATTCTCCAAAGTCATATAACTAGAATAAGATGGAGCACTTGATCAATAATAAAATGCGACTCAAATTAAAGCTCGTCTAACATTTTAAATTGTTCAGTGATATTCGTTTGCATGAATAGGTAGCACTTTTTTCGGACACCAAATCCTCTTCATAAGTCATGTTAACTGTTAAGGAATACCAACCAGTATGTCCTGTCTAAGATTGCAAGAATAAAAGTTTGCATTGTCAATTAACATGATCCGAGGAGAATTTGTTTCAGATCTTTTAAATAATATTTTGAGTTTAAGTTTGTGAATAATAAAAAAATGTTTTGAAGAAAAAAGAAACTTTATTAAAAGTGATAAGCAAGAAAATAAATATTTCGCATTAATAAATAAATGAGTAACAAAATAATAAAAAAAAAATTAAATTCTTAACGAATTTCAACCAACGCTCAATGATCACAAAGATTAATCATGCTGTTTAACAAACCAAATGCAATTATAAAATTATTGTCGGCTATTGGTATATTTATTTTTCTAAAAGACAAAAGGGGAGAATGAAAAAAAAAATTGAATAATGAAGGCATAGCGTTAATCTCAAAATATTTTATTTGTTAATCGAATTTGGTAAATTATGTCATGTGGCTCTAAATTACGAGGTAGCTTACTGCAAAATACTTTATCTTTAAACTAGGCATTGAGACAAAACTTAGTTCTTAGCAGATAGAGACAACAAGACAAGCTGCATTAATAATTTGTTGCAACAAAAATATGGTCGATGATATATGAAGTTAAAATTCCTAGCTAGACAAGCTTTAAGAAACAGCATTTTTGTAAGTTACTTCAATGATAATTAGCAACCACTCAAACTAAAGTTGTTTAACTATTTGGGTTTTTAAGATACTATTATGAGATTTCATCTTATGGAAAGCATAAATGCTATGAATTTTATCTAACTATTTACTACTGTCTAAGAAAACAAAATCCTTATTACGAGTTAGATTTTTATGTATTTCATATTTCGCTCATTTTTCATTGAAAACCATGACTTTTTATAACATATTGTTAATTGTTATCTTTTATCTTGAATATTATATATATATATATATATATATATATATACATTTTCTATTGTTTCAAAACTACCCTATGATTGGGCAGCACATTTGCGAATGTGATTTACACGATTATTTTTATAATAATATATATTTTTTATTTTGTATAATATTTTTACTTTGTAATTAAATTTATTCAGTAATATTCTTACTTTGTGATTTTTATAACATTGTTCTTATCATTTATTATTTCACTATTATTTTAAACTTTATTTTAATTATTTATATGATATTTATTATTTTTTATATTACTTTTACTAATGAATTTTGGGATTTGTTGAAGGTAGATTTCATGGGAGTCGTGAAGAATTTTATAGGCCTGAAGTTCTTCCTAGAGGCACTAACTCTTTTTTTATTGTTTTGGTTGCCAAGTGTGAAAACCCCGAAATCTAGGACAATTTAGACCTATGTCTTGGGGTTGTGTTTAAAAGATTTTGGCAAAGCTAATTGCAAATAGAATGAGAAAAGTGCTAGGGAAAATGATTGATCATTGTCAAAGTGCCTTTAGTGGGGGAGACAACTTCTATACAGCGCAATGATGGTTAATGAGGTTGTTGATGAAATAAAGAGGAGTAAAAAGGTATGTCTTATATTTAAAGTTGATTTTGAGTAGGTGTATAATTTTGTCTCTTGGAAATCCCCCCTTTACATGCTAAATAGGTTGGGTTTTATGTTTTAATGCTTTATGGGTTAATTGGATTAAAGGATGCCTTGAATCCTCTTGGTTTTGAGTGTTAGTGAATGAAAGCCCTACAAAAGAGTTCAAATAAGGATAAAGGCAAGGAGATCCTTTGACACTATTTCTCTTCCTAGTGGCTATCAAAGGTTTGAGTGGTTTAATGCAAGAAGCTAAGGAAAATAACTTATTTAGTGGAAATAAGGTAGGGGCATAAAGATTGTGTTATTAGCATATTGCAATAAGCTAATGATATTATCTTTTTGGGGGATGTTAATGTGAGGAATGTTTTCACTGTCAAAACAATATTGAGGATATTTGAATTAACTTTCAGGTTGAATGTTAATTTCTTCAAGAGTTGATTTGGGACTCTTAGTGTTGGTGGGGAGGTGGTGGAAAGATATGCAAGCATGTTGAATTGTAAAGTATTATCTTTGTCTTTTGTGTACCTTCCTTTACCTATGAGAGACAATCCTAGGAGGGTGGAGATATACCAACTCATGATTAATAAGTTTTCTAGGGAATTAGTTCTTTGGAAGCAAAAGAATACGGCTTTTAAGGGTAGGATTTGCTTAATAAATTTGGTGTTGACATCTTTTCCTCTTTTCTTCTTTTCCTTTTTTAAAGTGCCTAGAGAAGTTTGTAATAGACCTGTGGGGTTTCAAAGTAGATTCTTATGGGGAAAGGACGAGGTTAATAAAAAAAATAGGTTGGGTGAGTTAGGAAGATGTGTGCAAAAGCAAGAAGTTGAATGGTCCAGGGCTAAAGAATTTAAAAGTTTTTAACGAAGTTCTATTTGGGAAATGGAGGTCAAAGCTTGTTCAACATTCAGAAGGGTTGTGGAGGGGGTGCTTATTTCAAAATATGAGGGTAGATTAGGTGTTATAAAGGAGTCTTTTGTGGTGGAAAAATTTAAGAAAAGTTTGTGGGGGAAGGAGTGGTGATAAATGGTTTAATGAGAGGTTGAATGGAAAGTTGAAGATATTCCTTTAGGTTTTGGTTGTATGTATAGGTCAACATAAATAGTTTGGTGAATTTATTCCCTAGAATATTCCTAAGTTTGGAACAAAAAGAGGAAGTTATAGGAAGGATGGGTGTTTGGAGTGATGATAGTTGGAGTTGGGAGTTCATATGGAGAATAAATACTTTTGAGTGAGAAAATGTCCTTATACAAAATTTAATAGATGTTCTCACCTCAGTATAGGTTAGAAGGGAAGGGGATGATTTGTGTATATGGAAGCCTTGTCCCTTTGGAGTATATTCAACTTCTTCAACTTATAATTATTTGGTCTGAGGAGGGGGTGATGAAGAGGTGTCCAAAGCCATTTTCAAACTTATTTGGTCCAAATAAGGTGGACTTTCTCTCATGGAGGGCAATAAAGAACTGTTTTCATATAATTGAGATTTTGCAAAGATTGAATATATTGGTGAAAATTCCACACTGTTGCTTTTGTCATATATTTAATTTAATTTCATGTAAGGTAGCTTGGCATATTTGGGTGGAATGTTGCTCTTGGTCTTCGTCTAATCTTCCAATAGCATTCCATGAAAACTTAGAAGGCTTCTTTTGGCAATTGATAGGCGTAACAAGATTCAGAGCAGAAGGTGAGATATGGTAGGTGATATGATCTTCAACAATTTTTTGCATTTGGAATATAAGTAACAATAATATTTTTAATGATGTCCCAATGGATAAAAAATCTTTGATTGATGATATTAAGTTCCAATCTTGGACTTGGATTTATAACAAGCAAAAAGGTTTTCATTGCCCTTATGTTATTTAGACAACTAATTCTTCGAATTACATTACTGGTCATTGATGGTTTATCGTGACTGCTTTGCAGTGGTTAAGGCCAATAGCACACTTGCCTTTCGTTTGGAAAGGATATGAGAGGGTATTGTTTGGTGGGATTAAATCTCTCTTTTGTAATATGAACTTTTTGGTAATAGGTTAGAATATGCGATATAATTTAACATATATTGGAAATGCATGTAATTCTATAGGGTATAAGTTATGCTACATAAATTGGTAGTTTACCTTTGTATCAAGGGTTATTAAGTATTTTTATCTGTTGTAATATAAATACAAAATAACCTTTGGTAAGCTCATGTTATTTGTGTTTTATTTTGGTACTTATAGTACCTTTATATTGATGAGTTTTGTTGATTAAAAAAACTATTACACTTATAATACATTTTTAATTTTAGTTTTACTTTTGATGGACTGATTTTTAGATTTTTTATAATTTTAATATAATATGACTCCATAACAATTATTAGTATTTTTAATTTTTTTACTACCATAATAAAATTTTACATTTGATGATATTTTATTAATTTAATTTTGTGTATATCAATTTCTATTGTTTATTTATATTGATATGCACATATATATGAATAAAACATAAGTGCTAATATGACGTTCAAGAGTGAACACATGTCAAATACTAACAATACCATATCATCACATTTTACATGTTTGGATCTAAGGACTAAAAATGTTTTTTTTTTTTTTTTAAATTGAGATACTAAAATAATTCTTTCAATTTAGGGGACAAAAGACATATCTACTTTCCATATATGCATTTTTTAGGCTAGGAAAACTACAAAGAAACCATTTCCTCATTAAATGACATGTGTTCTAAATGAGGATAAATTGGTTAATTCAAATGATGTAATCAATCACGCTTTTGATGATTGAAATATCTACTCGGTAAAAACTCATAATTTTTTTTTTGTGTCCAGCAGATAAAAGGTAAGTTATAAGTGTAGTTTTTGTGCACAATCATCAACCTAAGCAAGTGAAGACATAAAAGTTGTGCAAGGAAAATACAATGAAAGATATTTTGTTTTCCGTAAGATTGATAAAGAACCAAGGCTACACGTGAGTTTTTATCATACTACACCAAAACCATGCTTGAGGCCTACTTTCTAACTAACACACCACTGCATGATGTGACAAGTCACTTGATCTTTTCTTCTCTTTCTTTGGATACAGTGGGTGCAACTATGTTTGAAAATTCTAACACTTTTTCCCTCATCCTCTACACTTCTTATTTGGTAAACATGTTGTAGTTGTCGAAAAAGTCTTTTGCATGTTCTAATAGTTTACAAGGTTAGAAGTTGTTTCTCATCTTGTAACCCATTGAGGGAGACCAATTTGATTTCAAATCAATGGTTTAGGTTTTTTTCCTTTGTCCCCTTTCTCCTTTTCACCTCTTTTTTCGGATTTGTCCTTACCATCTTTGTTCAAATAGTAACCTCTTAGGTAGAAATATCGTCCTAAACCATCACACATCACCTCAAACCATCGTGCACTGTTGTCGAAAACGATTTCCAACAATGACAATTCTCTTTTTTTTTTTCTTTTTCATTTCCTTTCCCTCTCGCAACCCACAACTCTATGAGTGTAAACCATAACCACAAAATCCAACCCAACAAACAAAGAACACAACAAAAGAAAAAAACCGAAGGTGATTTAGAAGCAAGTGTATGATTATGATTTGATACTGAACACAAAAGCTCCAATTTGGGAGTGTATGCGATGATGTCACCAAGAAGGAAAATTAGTTATTCCTGTATAGTGCTTCTCAACGACTACCTTGGAATCACGTTCTTTTGCAGCCGCCACAAAATTACCACAAACCACAACCACACTAGATCCATATAATTCCTCTCCCCTTCTCCATTATTTCGTAAAAATAGACAGATCATTAAAGGGAGATGAAATATTTGATGAGAGAGAGCAGAGCTAGAATAAGAGATGATGCGAGAGTGAATGCAAGCAAGGTGACAAGGTGAAAAATGATGGAATTGGATAATGGGAGAAATGATGAGATGTTAGGGTTTCAAGATAAATTGGTAAAAATGAAAAATAAAAAAATAGATCTCAACCATCCATTTAAAAAGTGATATATCTAATGATGAAAAAATACTTTCCCATGGTGAGAAACATGTTACAATCTCCCACCATAGTCAAATCCCGTAAAAGATCAGTTGAATGTATCCTATCAAGCATATTCTCATGGCCGAAAAGCGAATGGAAGATAAGGTACATCACCGACCCTATGCAGGGTTATACTTCCTACACCCAACATATTTATAATACATCCAACATATTTTTTTTTTATTTTCAACTTTATCCTCTTATGGATTGACAATCCGTATGAGACATATGGATTGACAATCCATATGACTCATACGGATTGTCAATCCATAAGAAGCTGAATGGTGTATGTCCGTATGAAACTTACGGATTAAAAGAAAGACAAAATCGGTATTATTGGAAAAATGACTAGTGTAGAAAGTAAATCCCAATGGACAAAGCCCATTGGGCCAAAAGGGAGCAAAGTATTTATTCAACCCGACCCGGCCCATTGCTCATATGTATCGTTGAAATTGCAGCAGCAGCAGCAACTACTATACCACTAGAAAACGAAGAACCCTTCTAAAAACCTGCGGCCAAAAGAATCAACAATGTCGCCGAGCTTCGTCTTCGACCCTCCCAGCGACGAAGAAATCGAACACTCCGAACACGAAGAAGAAGAAGACTCAGAAGAAGAACCGGAGTCAGGATCAGAATCAGAGTCAGAAGGAGAAGGAGAAGGAGAAGAAGTAGAAGAAGGGCACAAAGAAGCGCGGGTTCCGAAGAAGAAGAAGAAAACACAGTCTCCATGGGACTTCGCCAAATACACGGAATCAGTGGCCGAGGAACACGCTCGCAGGAGCACAACCTCGGTCGACGAGAAAATCTCCAAAGCACTCAAACAACGTTCCACGCCTCTCGTTGCTGAGCTCGACCACAGTTCCGAGTCCGAACCTGATGAACAAGTAATTATTGGGTTTTCGTTTTCGTTTTCTTTTTCGTGCATTCGTATACCCTTCTGGGTTTTTACTCATACACGATAGAAAAAAATGTTCTTTTTTTTAATAGTTGTTGGGATTGTTGGGGAGGGTTATAGAAGAAGTTATTCTCTTTATTTAGGATAGAGAAAGCGTTTATTTGATTCAAATGTTTCGTTTTTGTTAGTTCTATGTAGTTAGGTTTGTTTAGGGAGGTCAGAGAAGGGGGCTGTTGGGTTTGTTCCAGAGGTTGTTTTTTGAGTTAAATAGAAAAAAGTGTTTTTTTTTTTAATAAAAAATTGCTTATTTGTTTATTGGGTGGGTATGTTTAGGAAGATTATAAGGAGTGCTTATTTGTTTTAGAGGAGTGCTAGTAACACACTTTATACATGCCTTTTTGGTTATTAGATCATGAGTGAGGGGTCATTAAAGGAGTAAGGCCTATTTAATTTTGTGTTTTCCAATAAATTTGAACTTAAAATTTTTGTGTTTAAAAGAGTGTGTTAGAGAGTGTGTTGCTAACATATCTATGTTTCAGGATTTGCTTTATGATTCATGATAGGACATAGTGTTTGTTTGTTTCAAAAATTGATTTTTTTTTTTAATTTGTTGGGTTTGTTTAGGAAGATTATAGACCTGAGGAAGAAGATCAAGAAGAGGGTAATGATGGTGACAGCAAATCCTTTTTTGCTCCTTCTGGTGGAACCTCTTTCCATGCTGATTCCTTCTTGCAGCTCAATTTGTCTCGCCCTTTGCTCCGGGCTTGTGAGGCCTTGGGGTATTCTAAACCAACGCCAATTCAGGTTTTTATTTTCATCTTTGTTTATTTTTTATTTTAATTTTAATTCAGGAAACAGCCTCTTTGCATTTGCAAGGGTAAGGCTGTGTACAATATGCCTTCCCCTTACTTTTCGCATAGCGAGGAGTCTTTGGGCAATGGGATATGTAGTTTTTTAGTTTTTTTTTAATTCTCAGCATTATTGGTTGTGCAGTTCAATGCTATTTAGGACACATTACCTTCAATAATTGAATTAGCTTTATCTTTTGAATCTTAGCATTACTGGAATTGCTTATGTTATTTCATGCTGTGTAGGACAATTTGTCCTGACAATTTTACTTTTTTTTTTTTTTTGGATTTTGAATTTTGATAATAGGCAGCTTGTATTCCATTGGCATTGAGTGGTCGTGATATATGTGGTAGTGCCATTACCGGGTCAGGGAAGGTAATCTCTTTGTTACTTTTCTTTGGGTGTTTGTAAATTTGTGATGCCTTGCTTCTGTGGTTTGGTGCCTGAGTATTTGTATGATGGTGTTTCTTTTAATTCCCTTTGTTCATATCCTGCTATTTTGTTTCCATGCAGACAGCTGCATTTGCACTACCTACTTTAGAGAGGTTGTTGTTCCGTCCAAAGCGCATGCGTGCAATAAGGGTCCTCATTCTTACTCCGACCAGAGAGTTGGCAGTCCAGTAAGTATTTTTATAATTGTTCTCATTTTTTCATCTGGATCATATTTATTATGTAAAAATATCGAAAATATTTAGTTATGCTAGGAGGGCAAGTCGCCCATAGATACTGAAGTGCACTATGAATGTTCTCTTCTTTTATTCAGCTGAGTATGTCGTGTGTGGTGTGCCTACTAGCATATATGGCTTTGCATCATGGCAATGATTGCATGTATGTTCTTCATTCCCACCTTTGCAAAAGCTTGAACTAATGTGCTTCATTGAGTATACATGGCTCAGTTCATGGTTGTGCATTGGATGCATCTAATTTTTGCATTACTCAATAACTTAATTATTTATTTAAAATTATTGAAATAAATTTTTGTTGTAAATATAAGTACAAACTTGTCGATGCTCTAATTCAAATTATGCTTCATTTAAATCAATGCTATATGTATGTATATATAATTGTATTCATGTGTATACAAATTCTATCATACTTCCAGTGAAAGGTTGTAGATGTAAAATTTTGAAAGTACTCTTTCCATGATTCATGTAAATCGCTTTCCAAATACTTATCTCTAATTATTTTTGACAGAGTTCACAGTATGATAGAGAAGATTGCTCAGTTTACTGATATAAGATGTTGCCTGGTTGTTGGGGGTCTGTCAACAAAGGTTTGATCACTGTTTCTATTTCATGATGACTTATAATTATAAGATATGCTGATGGTTCAGAATATAGTCATTTGCTTCTTGTGATGCTTTCAGTATGCAGTCAGTTGTTTGGATGTTGTTTGTCCATTTGAAATATCCTCTTCCTCCTTCCGTCTTTTATACATTTCCATCTACAATTCCAATAAATGTTATTACAATACATTTCCAGTCTGTTTGACACAATAATCAATTCTTCAGTTTCAAGAGATGATTTTTCTTTCCTACTAGTATTAATTTAAATTTGACATATTTGAGCACTGTATATTATCTGATCTCTTTTTGTTGATGATATGTATTGCTGTAACAAAGCTTTTTGTAACAATGAACTTTTGTCATGGCTTACTAGATAGTGAGCCTTTTGAAGAAATATTTCAAAGTTCAAATTAATCAGATGGGAAAATACAAAGGATTATATTTGATAAACAAAAGTTCATTGGTGATTTAATAATATGTGGTTTCTCATTTTGACCAGATGTTATCTTACTGATAATATATATCACATGATTAGGTGGTTTTTTAATGGATGAGAGCATGTAATGTGGCTTTCACAGCTTTAAAAATTCCCACTATTATCTAGTTGATTGGTAACGCAGGCCCTTTAATATTTATTCTTTAAAAATGGTGTTTTCTCATCCTAGGTGCAAGAGGCTGCTTTGAGAACAATGCCAGACATTGTTGTGGCTACTCCAGGACGCATGATAGACCATTTACGCAATGCTATGTCCGTGGATTTGGATGATCTTGCTGTTCTAATCCTTGATGAGGCAGATCGTCTATTGGAGCTTGGATTTAGTGCTGAAATTCAAGAACTTGTAAGTTTTAGTGCAAGAATAATTACAGTTAAATATGCTGTTTTTATAATTTATCCTGATTTTAGTATTTGATAAAAGAAAGTTTTGAGCCAATTTTTTTGTTTGACAGGTTCGCTTGTGTCCTAAAAAAAGGCAGACTATGTTGTTTTCAGCAACAATGACTGAGGAGGTTGACGAACTTATTAAACTTTCCCTGTCAAAGCCCTTGCGTCTTTCTGCTGATCCATCTACAAAACGGCCAGCAACCTTGACCGAGGAGTAATTTCTCTACTATTTCTCTTTCCCTTTATATTTTCTAATTTCATCACTCATTTCCATTGATATTAGCTGTATGTCATATGATAGTGATAAAATCACAAGTTGTTCTGAAAGAAAATTAAATAAGTAATACTTTTTCAATTTTCTTCCTTTATGCAAAGCTTTTGAGGAAATGAACATAGAGACCAGAGCGGCTTTTTGAACTCTAAAAATAGATGAAGAGTGTGTTTCATGTTTGTTTAGAGTATTTTACACAAAAGATAATTTTGCAAAACTATTATGTTAAATTTTTTGAAGTTTGCTAGGTTTTAGCATCTAGTAAAATCCTTTGAGCTTTGTTAACTATTGTTTTTTCTTTTTCAGGGTTGTTAGAATACGAAGAATGCGTGAAGTAAATCAAGAAGCGGTTCTTCTTGCCATGTGCTCCAAAACTTTTACTTCCAAAGTCATCATCTTCAGGTTTTCATTTCATCATCTTCAAGTCTTTTTACTTCAAATTTTAAGTCTGCTCATTCATTTGCACTGCCTTATGATTATTATCTTCCTTCTGCCACTATTCTGCTACCTCTAACCAACTGTTTAATCTATCATTTTGATGTGCAGTGGAACAAAGCAAGCTGCACATAGATTGAAGATTATATTTGGATTAGCTGGCTTAAAAGCTGCTGAGCTTCATGGAAATCTTACTCAAGCCCAGCGCCTTGAAGTATGTTGCTACTTGCTAATATTGATGTGTTTATTTGTGTTTTTTTGGCTCTTGGGTTGGCTTCGTAGTTATGTTACTATCAACATTTTTGGGATACTAAAATGACGGTATTCATTTGGAGCATTTGTTTTTTATTTTCTTGTTGAAAGGATTTGCCGCATTGATTGTGGTTGTGACAAGATTTTTCTCACTTCTGATTGTCTATTTAGGCTTTGGAACAGTTCAGGAAGCAGCAAGTGGATTTTTTGGTTGCAACAGATGTGGCTGCCCGTGTAAGAGTCAATCCTTGATATTTATTTCTTCTTTATTCACTTTGAATTTGAATTGTATTATTATCTCAAACACCCCCTTTTTGATCCAATAAAACTGTGGTAGCTTAAGGGGAACATACAATTATTAGATCTGTTAATTTTGGCACTTTGGATTTTGGATATAGATCTGACACTGTTGCATGTGACTTTATTTATAGGGCCTTGACATTATCGGTGTTCAAACAGTTATCAACTTTGCATGTCCACGTGATCTTACCAGGTATAATCCATGATCCACATTGGTAGTAACTCTGCTTGAAATGTTACTTGTTATTGACTTCCTGCAGTTTTTGTCACTTTCCTTCATTGCTACATAAGTGATAAATGTTGATCTCACCTTAAACATGATCTCTTTCTCTGTATGGGATTCTTGATAATATATATATTTTTTATGTATTAAGCTATGTTCATCGAGTGGGTCGTACTGCAAGAGCTGGACGAGAAGGATATGCTGTCACTTTTGTGACTGACAATGACCGATCACTTTTAAAAGCCATTGTGAGTATCATTTGAAGAGTTGATGCATTTGTTTTTCAGCTTTATTTCATATTTCCTTGCACAGTTTTCCTTATAAGATAAAGTTGTGCTTGCTGATCTGGATGTTGGATCCCATTTACATAGATTCTGTCAACAAATGTTAATTTTTTCCAATTAGTTATTCAAGTTTGACATTTTATGAGAGTTTATACATCAAACATTCATATAGCATCCTCTACAGAGAAATATCCCATTCATTATTATCTACTAATTTTAGTTTTCGTTTGGTCTGATTATACAGACCTTTCCTATTAATCACCTTTTAAAAATATACACGAAGGAAATATAGATACCTTTATTGTTTTTACATGTAGCTGTATGTTTAATTCTACTAGTAATTTGGATTTTCCTAGTTGAAAAGCTTATTGATTCTCTGTTCAGGTAGAGAACATACAAACTGAAAAAAGAAAAAGAAAGTTGATGGTTTAAACTAGCCATTATATAATCTTTTCTTATACATGTTGATTTTCAATTAATCAGGCAAAGAGGGCAGGTTCAAAGCTGAAAAGCCGCATTGTTGCCGAGCAATCTATACATAAGTGGTCTCATATAATTGAGCAAATGGAAGACCAAATTTCTGAAGTACTTCATGAGGAGAGGTTTTGATTTTATATAGTTGTTCAGGCTTCATTCTTTTTCATTTTTCCCTTTTTTTGTATTTATTTATATTTTCAATTTATTTCAGAGAAGAAAGAGTTCTAAGAAAAGCTGAAATGGAGGCCACAAAGGTATTGATCAGTTATTTTGTTTTACTTGCCTTTAATCTTGGTATGCCTTGGATTACACAAATGTAATTATGTCCAGTTTTTGTGTGTTCTCATCTTGTCTTGCAAAATAGCATTTCCAAATGAGCATCACTTAGAAATTTTATTGTATGGTATTGATTGTTTTCGTTTTCTAATGCTTAACATTTTCCCTCAATGAAATTATGCACTTGTTGGCAGGCCGAAAACATGATTGCACATAGGGAAGAGATCTTTTCCCGCCCCAAAAGAACCTGGTTTGTCACAGAGAAGGAGAAAAAGCTTGCTGCAAAAGCATCCAAGGTACAACATTGTTTCATCTTGCTAAAATGATTTCTCAAATTACTGGCATTTATTTTCCTATTTTATAATGGAGCATTATACTTGAGAAATCTAAGAATATTTTGACTAGGGAATAGGGATAAATTGTGTCTTGACAATCCGCACAAGGTCTCTCTATATACTGTATTGCATTTCCAAATTAGCTTATTTTGAGGAAATAATCTCTCATTTGCAGCTTTTTAAGAAAGTTTCTGAAAATAATGATTATTTCTTCGAATAAAAGCCAAATCAAACATGCAACTAATGTTAGTATTTAATTAATAATTACAATGATTCAATCGTAATTACACAACTTAATTAGTTCCCAAGATTGCTCCTAATTGGTTATGATAGATGGTTTTAAAACGAGATCCGTGATTGACCGGTGAAGACATTGATTCAAAGTTCAATGATCTAACTATGGGTAAACTGGTTGAACTGGTAGTAGTTAAATATATACTTTTTTAGTATTATAGAATGTCTTAAGCAATAAAATAATATAAAATTATTTTATAAAACATAATGTAGTTATGTGAAATGTTTTACCTGTGTTGATAAGAAATGAAATGATTGTAAACAGGCATCCATGGATAAGAGCAAGAGTTCTGGGAAAGAGGTAATTAGTGCTGAACAAGCTGAAGACCTCAGAATGAAGGAGAAGAGGAAGCGAGAGCGAGAGGTAAAAGTTTCCCCCAATTTTGTTATGCATACGATTTTGTTTGTTTTATACATATAAAATTCAAATAGGCTTGCATGTATGTGTTGCTATGTATTTACTTGATGAATATGTCTGTGGTGTAGAAACATTTGCCTAGAAAGAAGCGTAGAAAGTTGGAAGCAGCTAGAGAGATGTTGGAGGAGGAGGAGGAGGATGGCAAACAAGTAGAGGTATGTACTCCTTAGTCCTTTCCTTTCCTATTAACATTCTCTGTGCAGTGAAGGTTGAAATATACTCTTTGTTCCTTACTTTGTTATACTGAAAATGAAATGCATATAATTACAGGCTAAGGGGGCAAATAAAAAAGAAAAGGGTGGAATGTCACTTGTTGATCTTGCTTACCGACGGGCAAAAGCAGTGAAGGCTGTCAAGAAGGCCTTAGATTCTGGCAAGATTGTGGAGAAGAATAAAAAGAAATCTAATAATAATTCCCGAAAAAATCCTTCAAGGACAGAAGAGATGCGGGAGCTATTCCAG
This sequence comes from Glycine tomentella, assembly GCA_007407185.1. NCBI lineage: Eukaryota > Viridiplantae > Streptophyta > Magnoliopsida > Fabales > Fabaceae > Glycine > Glycine tomentella. The sequence goes on from PYAF01002306.1 coordinate 768,371, forward strand.
ACTGACATGAAGGATAAAAAGCCAAAAAGAAGAGGCGTGGGAGGAGGAAAGAAGTCAAAGAGTTCATTCAAAAGCAAGTCAAGGTATTAATTAAAAATCTTGTCTCATTTCAAAATCTAGTTAGTTGTATGTTTCTGAGCTTTTAAGCATCCAACATATCATTGATCCCATCTTGATTGAGTCCAAAAATTCTTTTGCTTCTAAAGTTGGAATAATCATTGATCTGGAGTGGTGAGGCTTCTGAAAAGCCCTACTAAACAATAATGATATAGGCAATCGATATTTTTGCACTCATTTTTATTTCCTTTGGTTTATTGAATTTGTTATTTTTGTGGTGAATTCGATATTTGGATCCAATAAATTGCTATTTATTAGTTTTTTTTCGCTGTACAACTTGGTGAAAATTCAATGTGCTCTCAACATTTACTTATGCATCTCAACATTCACTTAACACTTGTTTGTGCAATGCTAATAAATAAAGTCTTAATTGAAATTCGCATTTCAGGTACAAGCGCAAGTAGTATGTGAGGCTAACAATCCTTGTCATAAATATGTGCATGGAAGGACCTAATCTGCAATGCGTGTCCTTATACCATATCAACTCCACTATGGAGTTGTGAGTTTCAGCTGCTGCTTGTGGGTGTTTTTGGGTGGCCATGGTAATATTGGGTATGGTAGTAGTAACTACTGCAAATACCCTCTTTTTTTTGGTTAATTGTATCACATGAGCTTTGGTTTTTGTCCCCAAAATGAACAGCATAATTTATAGCTGCTCAATTTTGTAATCCTAGCATTAGATTCAGTTTTAAATGTTTCCAATAGAAAAAATATTTATTTCAGATATCTTTTTTCTTTTCTTTTCTGGAAGGTCAATATTAGTTGCTAATTTGTTAGTGTGATAGATTCGAACTGAGAATCTCTTTCTCCTCTCATTTTCTCTTAACCACAGAGTCAATCTTATAACTCTCGCTCTCCTGATAACTCTTTAATATCACTGATTCTGCTGTACAACTGTTAATGCACCGCCATTTGTGCAAATGATGATAGCATGTTGGGATGGAATTTTGATCATTTCATTGTAAAGGCTAAAATGCAAAGCTCCTCACTATTGAGTATTGACCCTAAGATGTCAGTGGCTATTTTTAGGAAATTCATTGACCGTTCTATAATTTAAAGAAATGTATTACAATGACTGCATGACGATTGGTGAAAGAATTAAAGTTAATGCTATAGTAGTGCTTGTGATTATACAATAAATTAATGGAAAATTATAATTTGTTAAATAAAATTATACATTAGCATAAAGGATCACATTTGTCTCATAAAAAATCATAACATTTAAATATTAACATTATTTACATATATTTTGAGTTTCCACTTATTTTATTGAATACAATTTTTTAAAAAATCAGTTCACTACGCACAGGTTTTTACTCAATTTTGACTGATTTTTGAATACTTTAATTAATTCCTTAACAACATTTGGTTCCAGAGTTTTTTTTTTTGACTCTTTAGACTTGCTGTCTGATCGGTTCTTGGTCCAGATGTGATATATTGTGAGAGAAAATTATATTATATGAGAATGAGATGATTAATCTGAATTATATAATTATATAATTAAATATGAATAATTAAGATTTAATGTCACGTGATTATTTAAAAAGTTATGTAATTTTTTAATATTAAATCTCAATAGTTCAGATTTAATCATTTTACTCTCATTATAAGATAATTTTCTTTCATAAGACATGCGCTCTTTCTATATATCATATGGTAGAATAACATAATATATCATGTTTATAAAATATAAAGCAAGAACATGACAAAGGATCTTGAAAAATCATGATTTTCACCATAAAAGAAGGATAAAGACATATCCAAAAGCGCTGATGATGGAGTAACAGTCATCTCTTTCTTTACCAACACCAATTTGATAGTATCCCAAATTAATCTACGATTTTTATCTCAATTGATCTTCTATTTGTAAAATATTGTCCTATTTGATATTAAGAAATTAAGTTTTTTTTATTTTTTTATTTTATTTTTTATCGTTGGAGTATTAATTATTGTATTTTTCAATAATAAAAAAACACATGTTGCAGTGTAGATTTATGATCGATATTATATACACATTTCAATTATACTCAATAGTTCAATTAAAATCAATTCTACTCAACCTTGAAAATTTTCGGGCCTTAAATTAATTTACTATTTAGTTGTAGAGTTAACTCAATATTTTTTTTATATTATACGATTGAAAGATTAAATTGAAACTGTTTTTACGATTGAGAAACTAACTATGTTAATTATTTATAAAGATTGAATTAATTATATTTTTAACAAAAAAATATAATAAATAAAAAATTGATGATATTTTATAATAATAAAATAACTAAAATAATAATATTTTGAGTAAATTTCACTCACATCTCTTGTGTTTTGCTCAAATTTCATCCCATATCTCTCCCTTTTTACACCCTAAAAAATCTCTTAATTGTTTAGCTCACATTACACCTAGACCTCCTCAATAATTTAGCATAAATTGGTCATTTTAATGAAATTTTATGTATTAAATATACTCATCTTCATCTGAAAATATTTTAAGACTTTTTTTATTTATGTATTGAAGGTGAACCCAACTTTTTATTGGTCGTGAACTCACCTTGTTGATATACAATGTTAACACCACTTCTTTTTCTTCTTCTTCTTCTTCTTCTTCTTCTTCACATAGTCTGGTTTAAGACCCATGTATTCCATATCATCCATTGTGTTCTTGTGGTCCCAAACATCAACACTATTTTAATCAGTAATAAATAAATGATTTCCAGTTAATTCATTGTGTTTCCTGTTGTCCTAAGCATCAACACTAGTTTAATAAACAATAATAAACAAATGAATTTAAAAATCATAAGTGATTCTAAATTGGTCCCCATTGAAACCCCGTTCAAAAATAAGCAACAATCAATAATCAAGATTAAATAAATAATCTTAAAAAGCAACCTATATACAAGGTCCAGTGGTCATTTACAAGCAGAACCCTATCATGAATATAAATCGTGGAATAGGAAGAGAAACAGAGACACTCGTGAATGTCGAAGATGAAGACAGAACTTGTAGAGGAACGATGAAGATGAATGGAACAATGAAGAACTCACAAACGGTAAAGAGAAATGAAACATGAATGTCGTGAGAGGAAGAAGAACTTGCATCCCCTGAATCCTGAAAAAGAACTCACCAACAAGAGGAAGAGGAACAATACTCGCTAAATGTGATGAACCCTAAATTCTTAAACTAATTGGGAGAAGATAATTTGAGTTTTACAATTAGAATATAAAGACAATTTCCTCTTGTCACATATTTCAATGTAAGTTAGTTAAGAGGATATAAATAATGAGCAAAACAAGGAATGCTTATAATTTACTCTAATATTTTCTTAAAAGATTAAAATAGCGACACTTCTCTAGAAATAAGGATTCGCTCAAAAAAAAATGAAAATTTTAAAATTGAAATGGTAAAATTATATAACTTGACCCTATCTTTTTAAAAGATCACACCATTTTGTAAAACTAAAAACTATATGCTAATAAAAATTATAAAATAATTAACAAAAATAATAATTTTTTAAAAAGTAATAATATTTAAACACTTGTTTAATTTTTTTTAATACTTAACATACAATTTATAATATTTAAAAATAATATCATATTTTTAAACATTCTGTTGTAAAGCATATCAAAATAAATTATTTTAAAAGGAAAATAATTTGTATAAGCTCACGGTCTGGTCTATGATAAAAATTAGTGACGCATTCGACGGAAATACTTCGGGAGAGTATGAACATTTGGTTTGAATATTAATCCCGCGGCGCCTACAATGATTATTGTCAAACCAACAACAGAGAATCCGACACGCCCCGTTGTAGAGACAAAAAAAAAGTTTGTCATAAAGTGGGATTTAGATATGATTTTGTCTTTTTCTTTGTTTTTTATTAGGAAAAAAAAAATTATTTTGGCTGTAAGCCATTTTGTCCTATTTTTGCCTATAAGCCAAACTTTCATTTACCCAGATTTTAATCTTCAAAAAGATTATTTTTTTCTTTTTCCTTTCTCTTTTATGTGAGAAAATCTTAGCTGGATCAGTTTCAAGTTTTCAAATTTGAAATGTGAGGAGATGTGTTAAGGAATGCACTGTAATGCTTCTGAGTAAGGTAGCTAACCTTATTTCCACTCCCTTTTAACTTTTCCTATGTTGTGATTTGCATCTACAATGTATGTTTAGTTAGGATCAAACTAGCAGTTTGATTAAATTTGAGTGCATTTTTTTTTTCTTTCTTTTCTTTCTTTCTTTGTTACTTCTTTTCATATCAAGTCTTTGGTATTCTGTTTGTGCATACTCTTTCATATAGTCATATGTTATGGACTTTTTGTGTTTGATTTCTAAGTCTTTTGGTGAAGTTGCTACCCTTTTCTGGATTCTGCTAATGTAGTCCATTTAAAGGTTGGATGATTTTTAGTAGATTTGATTCTGCATCATCCTAACCATTTTGGGTCGGTGGTCCTTTTGGGTTTTGTTTCTTTACCTCTTCATTCCTTATTTTTTTAATTGAAAAATATCATTATTATTTTTGTTTCCTTTTGGATCATAAATGCATTAGATGCTTGTAGCTGGCATTCTCAAACTGATCTGTGGTTGGTATCTTGTGGTTGAGAGGCTGCCACATGACGTATCATGGCAACTTGCATTCAAATTTGTGTTTGTTTCACCCAATAAAGCATGCATTGTTTGCTTGCCCTACTCAATTTTGCTGTTTTTGGAAAATGGGTTTCCTTGTTTTGTGATTTGCATCTCAAAATATTTCTTGTAGTCAAGTAAGGATTTCGAATGCTGTAGTTGATGCGATGCTTTTAACCTGGTGACAGCTTACACCCCTTCCAACCCCTCTTTCTTGCTGTATGATATGATGATTATTGCTTATTTATTAATTATTGGCATTTATATCATGAATTGTTAATGGTAAACTAGGGCTACATACTACTTATTATAATTTGCGAGCACTATTTGCATGTATTATTAACTCTGCCGGGAATTTTCATTTTTCAATCCTGAATTATACAATGGAACACTACGAGTTATTGATTGGTTTTGCACCATTTACTTGTATTGATGATACAGTAAATTTGCTGGCGATATCCATCTGAAAAGCTTTGAAAATTTGGGTGTTTGATTGGCACCAAGAAGAGCATGGAAAGTGTTAAGGGCGATGAAGGAGCCGTTGCAGTAGGAACCACCGGAACAATTGGCTTGTTGATGACAAGGGAATTGGATCAGATGTCTTCTGTTCCACACCAGGAGGTATCTTCAACAAGTAAACCTCGAATTTCAGTTTCGAGCGGTAGTGCTACACCAAAAAGACCACACCTAAGAAAATCATTTGAAGCTAGCAGTAGCAGAAGCAGCAACATCATAAACCATATAAGCCCAGGCATTGGCCCCAAAACAAAACTTAATGGCAAGCATACCCATCAAATACCAATGCTTGGTTCCCAGAACCTTCCATTGGAGGCAACTTCAGTTACGAAGAAAAAGGATACGAAGAAAAAATCTAAAATTGTTGAAGTAGTGGATATCCAATGTGGTTATGTAGATAAAACTTGGGCTACCCCTATACCAAATTATCTCAAGAAGTTGGGTTTCTCTAAGCTCTCCGAGAGTGTTACCTAAAGTTGAAATTTTATGTCAGACTTCAGGTTCTTGTAGCCGAATGGAGAGGTCCGGTTTGGCTTACTGTTGTCAGATACATCGACCATAGAGCACATCTTTGGTAGGAGCTTTCTACTTCTTCGTCGTTTCTTTGTACTTTCTACTCTGGACACAATTGTGGGTCTGGAATCATTACTGACTGAGGAACCCATGTTGATAGTTTGAGACTTGTTCTTCTGTGACCAGTCTTTGAAATTGAATTCAAGCTGGCTAAAGTACTCAATTTCTTGCATTAGAAGGGATCCAACTGTGCCTCTGGTGCCTATTTCTACAGGAGGAAATTCAGCCATCTCTTTTGTGTTGCTTGTGGCAAGGATGGTGGGTTTATGCATGCTTTATTTTGTTGGTGTCAAGGATAAAGCAAAATCTTATGATTGAAGAGGGGCAGTTTGTTTTATTGTTTTGGTGGTGAACTTTTCCACAAACCGTGGGGCATTTTCTTAGGTTTGACGAGACTTAAGTGTCACAAGAACTCTCCACCTTATACTATTTATATGAAGTGCATGTCATCAATTATGTGTATAGTTTTGTAGAGTTAGTTAGTGACATGTCATTCCACTCATGTGCTAGCAGTAAAACACTTGGGCTCCTAACTACTGTACTATCCTTGTAACTTTAAGTTTCAGCAACATGTCTAGGTACATGCTAATGAGATAATTATTTGAGACTATGGTCAATGTAATTTGGACCAGATGGAATTCATGTTAAAGAAAAAGATTGGACTTTCACTTTCACTGACTATTGAGCATGCTGGTGTTAGGTTTTGGTCTCTTAAATGGCACAGGAACAATAGAAGTCTAGGTGGTTTAGTAAAATGACTATTTATTAGAGTGCTTTCAGGTATTGGATAAGTTTGGATGCTTTTATTTTGGCTGGCAGTATCTATTATATAATTTGATTTTATTTTGGGTTGTGCAGGGGAATGAGAGAGATAGTTAACATTATGTACTCAAGGATAATGCTTTATTTATTCTCATTAAAATTTTCGTTACTTATGATTAGAAGATTTTGGAAAATGAAGGGAGGATTGAAGATTTGTTGGCAGGAGAACCAAGTTGAGGGATTCATATTTTTTCCAACACTCAAATTTTGCTCATGTTGCATCTTGCAACTGAAAACTGGGGTTTGTATTAGTATCATTGTGCTTCTGAAATTTGGTTTTGATACATTTTAGTTATTCTATACATTATGGAGCCCATTTCTTTGGTTCTTTCCATTTTCTATATGATTTTGTTTTACTACCCCAAAAAAGATTCTGCAAGTTTGAGGAACTTGTGCAATCTGCCACTGTTGGTGGACCCTCTGTGCCTACCTTTGTTTGTAGGGGAGTCACTCACGGGTATTCTATTTATTTGTATGTGGACTTTTTGGACATAGATTCCTCTGCACAAGATAGAAAACAAAGGTTCTCACCAAAGCTAAGAAACTCTCTTTCATTCACTAAGGGGACCAGTTTCTTATCACTTGATTTATATTGTGCATATTAAGATTACCACTGCTCTTAAGCTTCTACTTCCAAGGAGAAATTATGCCATTGTCATGCAAAGGAATAGATAAACTTGGAACTAGTTAGTGATCCTAGTTGCCCAAATTGCTTAAAAGATAACCAATTTTGTAAGTGCTTTTATCACTTTTTGGCCATAGTAATGTAAAGTAGCTACAAGGACAATTCCACTGTTATTTTCAATCATTTGTCACTGTATTATTATTAAAGTATGATAGTCTTTTCTGATTCTGTTTTGCATGTGACTGATATTTCATTGGTAAAAGACACTTCACACGTGATTACGTTTACAATGGCATTTAACATCATTTAAAACCCCACTTCCCACTGTCCACTTTACATTATTATCTTTTTATCACCACTTCAAGATTTTTTTTTTTTGGCAAATGGTAATTGTTAGTTGTTAATTTTTGTTAATGGGAGAATTCAAACTTAGGATCTCCCTCCCCTCTCTTCACCAATCTTAAAATCCCTCAAGATTTCTTTTCATAAAAATTACTTCCAAATAGTTTAGCTAACCTTATAAAGTTCTGCAAGTTTTACTTGAGTTCTTGGGGTTCATTTTATTTTTGCAAGGCTCAAAAATAAGTTTGAGTCTATGGTTGTTTATTCGTAAATTTAATTTATAGTACATCACAATCTTAATTCACTAAAATTCAAGGATGAATAATTGAATGGACATTTTATCTTCTTGTGTAAAATTTTTTTGGGTCAGCGACAATCATGCACCATGAGTGAAATTAGTTTTTAACATAATGGGTTGAGAAATATCCACGGTCTTTGATTTAGGACAAAAAAAGTTGAAGGGGCTGCACGAACGCAAGCCCCCTCTATCACAAATCATGATGTAGGCTCTGTCACTGGGACAGACCTTAGAATAGCACCCCTCCTAAGTGCAATGGATGTCACGGCCCTAAGCCATGGGCCTTCTTGATCACCCATTAAACCATCCAGGTAAGTATGTTACCCAATGTTATTTGCTTAAGTATTATAGTTGGTCCTGCACACTACTTGTCAAACTTTTTCGATATGGAATATATTTAAACACTGTTTTCATGGCTTATGCAAGTGGCCTCAAAATTGCAGCCTGCTTTGTCTGACAGAAGAATAATCTGCTGCTTACAGTGGTACTAAATCTAAACTAGAGGGGTTTTGCTTCCAGGAATTGGTGCTCCTTTTATCCCTCATTAGTGTTGCAATCTGTAGGATCTCTCCACCAAAGAATAAGAACAACATTTTTCAAATAATTTCTGAAACCCCATAGACTCATTATTTATTTTCTTTGTTTGATGAATGACATATTTTTAACCACCTTATATAAGTTTGTCAAATTTGTTTTTACTATTTTATGCAGTTTCTATACACATGCCCCTACCTAGGAAATTACTTAAACACATTTGGGTGTTGCAACATATGGAGGACTTGGTCCAATTCAACATTTGATTGGATCCATTTAGAGGCAACTATTCGGTATTCCACTACATTCGTATGATTTTTCTTCTAAATGACAACTATGAAACACTAATGGCATTTTATTTGTGATCTTTTTAAAACAAATATTGTAGAACAAAATTATAGACACCTGAAATCAGCATAAGAGTGGAAGTTGAATAGGATATTGACACTTGACTATGTATTATGACCTTTTGCTAAAACTGGAAGAATATATGACTGGTAGAGGTCCATGTAATACACACACACACACACACACATGTAAACTTAAATTCATTCTTATACACACAACACCAGAAATTAAAGCAGAGATTAGTGTGTGATATTCTAGCTTCTCCTTACAGTATGGGTGACAATTTTAGGGAACTACAAAAGCTACCCAACAGTTTCTGTATCAGTAAAAGAGCAGAGTGTAAAGAGAGAAGTGCAAGGGACTGAAGCTGAATTGTATATAATCGTGGCATGTGTAAGTTAAAATGATGGCTGAACAGATTTAATAATACCCGTATGAGTAGAGAGACAATGCCAGAACTTTTCTATTTCCACTACTTTTGATTGAAAGAGGCACACTGGATGCGTTTTAGATGTTAAAACAAGAAATTCCATTGGCTTTAAAACAATTGTTAGAAACTGGTTTGGTGGGATGTGCCAGGTCTGTGCAGTAATGCAACGCATGGGCGACACTTGAAAGCCCCAGTAGCAAGCTACTGTAGTGGGCCCTCCCCTCAAAAAATCAATTTAATATCGTGTGAACCAGTGGTCCATATATCAGAGATATATAACTAACAAGAACAGATACTATGCTTAATCTTAGCCAAAAGGCCGAGAAAGGTATGCTTATTTAATGAAATAATGTTGTTTTTGTAGTTTAGTCTTCCAGCGCTGAGAAAGGTATGCTTATTTAATGAAATAATGTTGATTTTGTAGTTTAGTCTTCCAGCGCTTGTTATCTATCGAGCAATGTGGTACTTCATTACACTGTCAGTCTTCTTGTTTCTGTAGTACTTAGGACAGTATTGGTTTGTTCAACCAGTAACCATCCAGGATAGCTATGGATAATGGATGCCTTCGACCACAATTAACGAAGCCAGGATAGCTACTTGGTTCAAGTTTGTTGCTTACTGCATAATAGTGATAATACTGGTACTTTTGACAGATGAGTCTAAATGAAAAGGGCCATTAAATATCGAGTGAAAACGAGCCATTAAACAAAATATCAAAATTACAGATCTTTTAGCAACGAAAAACCATTTTGCATCATTTCAAAAAGACTTGGAGCACAAATAAATTCATAGTCGGATAAAAATGCAGCAAATACACAATAAATTTACTAAACCAATAATCAGGAGTCTCCAGATTAATCCAAAGAGCCAAAACAACTAAAGATAAATTGAGAAATTTAAAAAGGTCACTTTCCTAGGCCATGGACCTTCTTGATCATCCATTGAACCCGTCCAAGTAAGTATGTTGTAAAATGTCACACATCTCACTTTTATAGCGCATTCTCCCTGCTACTCTGACAAACCTTTTCGATGTGAGATTCATTTGAGAAGCATGCTAAACTGCTATTATTGAAATGGTCTTAGTTGCAACTTGCTCTTCCCAAGGAAAAAGCAATCAGTCGAATCATATCTAAAATAGGAAGGTTTCGCCTTATTGCTCCATTGTTATTCCTCTGGTAGTCTACCCTTTTACCTGGCCAAGATTATTCTAGCATTACTGTATGATTTATGAACATTTTTTAATAATGTAGGAATCTGAAGGATCTTCTCCACCAAAGAATAAGAACTACATTTTATAAATATTTTCTGATCCTAACTCACCCACTAAACATTCATTTTCATTGTTTGATTATTGATAACCTATTAACCTTATATCTTATATAAAATTGACAGATTCTTCTACACTATTTTGTGCAGTTTCTAGAAACAAGCCCCATCAAATTTAGTTCAAGCCAGCTCTGGTGCCTATTTCTACAGGAGGAAATTCAGCCATCCCTTTTGTGTTGTCTGTGGCAAAGGGTGGTGAGTTTATGCTTTGCTTTGCTATGTTGGTGCCAAGGAGAAAGCATAATCCTCAGATTGAAGAGGAGTAGCTTGGGGTTGGGGCATTATTTTGGTGGGGAACTTGCACAGACTTGAGCATTTTCTTAGGTTTTAAGAGTCTTAAGTTTCAGAAGAACTCAGCCCCTTTACATAATTCATACCAAATGCATGACATCTGTATGTGTAATTGGAGAGTTAGTTGATGATGACATGGTCATTGTATTCATTGGCTTGTAGTAAAACACTCAAGCTCTTAGCTACCGTACTATCTTTGTAAATTTTAAGTTTCATCAATATGTCCTATCTATGTGCTAGCTAAGGTAATCTAAACTCTGGCTAGTATAATTTAGACCAGATGGAGTTCATGTGACAGAAAAAGGTAGGACAATCTCTTTCATTGAACTTTTAGTAAGCTGTTGTTACATTTGGCTGTCTTAAATGGCACGGGAACAATATAAGTCTAGGTGGTTTAGTAAATTAACTAGTTTTTTGATAAATTTTATCTGATGTTTTGCAAAATTGAAAGCTGAAAGCATTTCTTCCCTTGTCCTTCTGTTGTTTATATATTTCTGTTGCCACCCCAAAAGTGATTGTGCAAGTTTTAGGAACTTCTACAATCTCACCAGATACCACCACTGTTTATGGACCTTTGTGCTGCCTTCATTGTGGTGTCACTCATGTGTATTTCATTAACTTGTACATGGATGATAGTCCCATCACCAATATTGGGCCTAATGTTGCTGAATGACCAAGAAGGAACCTGAAGACCCCAGCTCATTTAGGGAATTTCAACTTTGAATTCAATAAATTTAGCTTTGTTGCAAGACCAGCCTTTTATTAGCTGGCAGTAGTAGCTGTAGTTATCATTTGGAATTGTGGACACGTGTAGCCTTATGTTTTAGCTATATGTAACCTTTTGGCATCTCTGAGAGAAAAATGAAGAATTCAGAATTGTTATTTTATCCTTTTTTAGTTGTAGAATTAGGAGTAACGGTAGCATAGCTTTTCTATTACCTATCAAACCTGAGAAGTACATGGACTTCTTGGATGTAGCTTCTTTTGCGCATGAAAATAGAAAAAGGTTATTATCAAACCTAAGAAGTTCCCTTTTTCCTACATGAATGAGAGCAGTTCCTTACCATTTGATCCATATTTTGCATTTGGTCCAAAGAGAAATGAGTCAATGACATCATTGTCATGCAAAGAATAGACAGGATGTACTTGGAACAAGTTAGTGGTCCTAGATACCTAAATAAATCAATTTTGTGAGTGCTTTGATCAGTTTTCAGCCATGGTAATTTAAAGTAGATACAAGGACAACTCCACTGTCATTTTCATCAATTGTAACCGTATTGTTAAACTATGAGAAATTTTCCTGATTGTTTCGTACGTGACAGATATTTCATTGGTAAAGGACACTTCACAAGTGATTAATTTTTTAATGGCAAGATTTTGTGTGAGCTCATGGGGATTGCTTTATTTTTGCAAGGCTGAAAAACTTATTTTCACATTTTATAGGAATGTACAGAAAACCTCCCTCAAGATACAGAGCAAAATTCTCAAGATATATATGGAATAAATTTCTGGTACCACAACATTATTTGGTTAAAAGTTTAATTGTCCTCTGGCTTTGAATATTCCTCAATTTAATTTATAGTACTTTGTCTTAGTTCCCTGAAATTCATGGATTTATAACAGAGTGAACATTTATAAATTCATCTTTGAAGATTCTTTTCTTATTTCAAAACACAATACTGCTTTTATCTTAGGTTTTGTTATGTAGGCCTTTTTCTAAGGACTAATATTACTACTTGTGAGTCAACAAAGTAATTTAGGGGGAAATTTTGTCCTACGAATCCCTGCTATAGCAAAGCAGTAACCTAAATGTATTGCACACACCTTGGAATTAGAGTGGACATTGTTTAATGGAAGAAGCTGCTATAGCAAGCAGTAACCCTAAAGACAACTCAGAAAATTTGCTTAAAATGAAGGGATACTGGTTTACTGCTATAGCAATCTGAGTTTAAGGGTTCTCTCACAATACTACCCGGGTGTTTGTTGTGGAATTTGCTACCCGACACCGCGTGATCGGCTCGGCACCACAACCCGTCGGCTACCCTCTGCTCGGCTCGTCGCGTACTTGGCACCACCTGTGCCCGAATTCCGTGTTCTCGGCCAAACTCGTCTCTTCTTAGCTGGGAGCTCCCTCAACCAACCGTAACACTGGGGAGTCGAAACACTCAACCCACAGCAGCCAACACGAACAAAACACAAACAAGTGCAGCGGAAACAATCAAACAGTAAACGAGAGAAGAGTAGGGAGAAACAACACACAGATATAGCTTTACGTGGGAGAAAACCTCCAAGAGGAAAAACCCACGGGACCAAGTCCAGAACAATCCACTATTCAACAATAATGGTTACAACGACGCTCAAACGGCCACCTGCCGGAGCTTCTCTCAGCCTCGCTACAACAGAAGTGAAACACTCTCAACAAGAATCTCTCACAGCTCTCGGAGATACCCTCAACGGTTCACAAACCCGAGAAACACTCACTCTCTGTTTCGCTCAGCCTCTCTGCAGCCACAGCTTTGTGTCTGCCTCTCAATCTGCAACTTTCGTCACTGTCTCACCTCATAATGAGGGTATTTATAAGAGAGACATCACTTTTAGGGATTTACCCTAAAAGGAAAATGGGCCAGGACACAGCCTTGGGATTTGGGCCCAATAGCATTGTAACGGAATATACAACAATTCTCCCCCTTCCGTTGCAATGCGACAAAACGGCAACTCGGACAAAAGCCGATCTTCCAACTTGGCAACCCGATCTTCAAAGTCGGTCTTCCACCGAGGTCCGAGGACAAAACTCAACTCGGCCTCTCTCAACTCAACTCGGCAATCCCCTGCCGAGGACATCTTCTAGTCGGCTCTTACCGACATCATATGCTCGGCCACTGCCGAGGTCCACTCTACTCGGCACACACTGCCGAGGTCCTCTCCTCGGCCACTGCCGAGGTCTTCTACTCGGCCCTTCAAACCGAGTTCACAAGCCCGGCTCCCATGCAGTAATCTTCAAACTTCATCACTGCTATCGGCTTCGTCATCATGTCAGACCAATTCTGACTTGTGTGCACCTTCTCTAGTGTGAGCTTCCCGGCCTCCACCGCATCTCGGATCCAATGATACCGCACATCAATGTGCTTACTGCGGGAGTGAAATGCCGAGTTCCGTGCAAGATGTATTGCACTCTGGCTATCACACTTCAA
>PYAF01002306.1:782497-807916 GCA_007407185.1 Glycine tomentella
CGCACGGGGAAGGTGTTAGCACCCCACGCGTCCGTCACGAAGACGGCAGCCTTTAATCGAGTGTGTGACAAATAAAGTGACTTTTTAAATTATTTATCTTTCCTTAAGAACATGAATATGCTTATTTTATTTTTGTTTATTTAGAAAAGACAATCAGATTTTTATTTTTTAGAAAAGAGAAGATTTTATATTTTTTTTTGTTTTTTAGGTCGACAAGGGATTTGCCCTTGCTCCTACGTATCCCCAGGTGCAATGAGGAAATCAGACTTACGTAGTTCTTTGTTTGAAAAGAGCTTGATTGGATTGATTTTATCTTTTTTGAAAGATTTATTTTAATTATGTGAAAAAGAGTCGTTAAGGCGTTGGACCTTGAAACGACCTTGAGTTTGAAGAAAGAGCGGAGAGAATCGCTAAGACATTGGACCTTGAAGCAATCTCGAGTAATATGTAGATTTTCTTGAGAAAAAGGAGAATTGAGTGGTTTCTCATTTGAGTATTTTTAGTTTTTTTTTTTTTTAGAAAATATTTTGGTTTTGCGGTAAACTCTATGAAATCAAGCAAGTCGGAGACCCAGCATTATTTTCACAAAATTTGTCCACGTATTATTGAAACACTACCAAGCAAGTCGGAGACCCAGCATGGAGTGCAAAATTTTATCAACGTGTATTATTGAAACACTACCAAGCGAGTCGGAGACCCAGCATGGTGTGCACGAAACATACCACGTGTTATTGAAACACTACCAAGCAAGTCGGAGACCCAGCATGGAGTGCACGAAGTATAAGCACGTACTAAATAACATTACGTAATCAAATAATAGAAATAGAAACGGATGGAATACAAGTGGGGATACGTTTAGTAATTAGGGGTGCATACAGCGGAAATTACTTAATTGCAAAATGGGACATGCTCAACAAATTATGGGTGCAATTATGAATAAGGGGGTGTAAACAGTAATATAAAGAGGTGTACAGTTATGAATGTGGTGGTGTAAACAGTGATGTAAAGGGGTGTGCAGTTATGAATATGGGATGTGTGAATAGCATCACATGTATTGCCCAAAGTGGGGCAAGCCCAATTGCTGAAGGGTGTGCATCTATGAAATGGGGAAGTGCAAAAAGCATTACGAAATTCGTAATAGTCAGGTCCAAGCACTATGAGGGGTGTGCTTATTAAGTAAGAGACTGCAAAAAGTAAATTAGTTTTTTTTGTTGGGCTAGGCCCATAAAAAAACATAGGAGGGGTGAACTTATCAAACGTGGGTTGCAAAAAGCAATTCTCTCTTTTTTTTTTACTGGACTGGGCCAGGGCGACCCGGCCCAATACACATCTTCGTCTTCTCCACTGCAGCAGTTCGAAAAGCTGCGCGAAAATAGGGTTTCTCACCCCTTTTGGTGGTTTCAACTCCCTAGGCCACCACCATGGAGGCTAAAGGTGCGGTGGCCACTGCGGGGTGGCCGGTGATGTGGGTGGGTGGCGGTGTGCCGGTGGTGAGTGCGGTGGTCGCCGGAAAAGAAAACGAAACAACTAACAAAACAAACAAAACAAAAAAAAACAAGCACAAACGTGATGGTGGTGTTGATATGGCGTGGCGGTTCGTGGTCTCAATGGTGGAGGGTGTGGTGTGTGGTGGTAGTGACCGAGGTGGCGGCGGTGGCCGGTGGTGTTGGAACGTGGTGGTGATCGGAAAATGAGAAAAACGAAAAAAGAGAAAAAACAAAATTCTATGAAGAAGATAACAAAAACGCAAGAGAGAAAAAAAAAAGAAAAAAAAGAAACAAGATTATAACAGATCAATAGCCAAATAGCAACAATGGAGATAAACAGAATCTACTCAAACCAAGAGAAATCACCGGAAACAACAAATAAACGAAAATGAAGGAGGGAGGGGGAGAAGAAGAGAGAAGAAGGAAGAGGAAGAGAAAAAAAAAAAGGAAATGAAGGGTCACCTCAGAGACCCCTTTGAATTTCCTTGACCGGATGACAAATGGCGAGCTCCGATTGGCTATCTCTGTCTTCTCCAGGATCCGTGCCTCAGCCTCCGTAATTAATTTTC
Source organism: Glycine tomentella (assembly GCA_007407185.1). NCBI lineage: Eukaryota > Viridiplantae > Streptophyta > Magnoliopsida > Fabales > Fabaceae > Glycine > Glycine tomentella. Next base: position 784,554 of record PYAF01002306.1, read on the forward strand.
TACTGTTGCCTTTTTTGCTTTATAGGTAGGTTTTCTTAACCTAATGGGCCTTATGGCCCATTTTTCTTTCTTTTTGCTTTTGGCTACCTTGCTTTTTATTTTGTTACCTGCTTTTTTATTTCTTTGCTATTTTTTTTTACTATCATTTTTATTTTTATTATTACATATTATTATTATTATTATTTTAAAAAAAACTGTTATATATTTGATTTGTTATTATTTTTTTCTATCTTTATCTTTTTTTTTTCTCTCTTTTATCATTCAATTTTTCTCATCATTTTTTTTAATTTACCCGGACAAAATTAGGGTATGACACCGGCCTTTCTACAGTAGGCTTCAAAGGGACCCCTGTACTCTCCACCATTATCCAACCTGACCACTTTCAACTTCCTTCCAGTCTCCCTTTCCACCATGGCATGGAACTCTTTAAACGACTGGAGCACCTGATCCTTAGTCTTCAAAGGATATGCCCACACTTTGCAGGAGTGGTCGTCAACGAAAGAGACAAAATATTGTGCCCCTCCAATAGATCTTTCCGACATGGAGCAGACATCAGTGTGGACGAGGTCAAGTAAATACCTCCGTCGCCGAGGTTGATCCGGTCTCACAAAAGAAACCCGGTGCTGCTTCCCATCTAGACAATGCGAGCAACTCTCCAGCACTTGTCCCTTCAACCCGGTCAATAGCTCTTTCCTCTCCAGAATCTCAAGCCCTTTCTCGCTCATGTGGCCGAGGCGCTTGTGCCACAGCTCCAGGCTTGATCCACCGAACACGGTGTTGACTTCTCCGCCATTCATCCGACCTTGCATCACATACAAGGAGCCCTCCTTCTTTCCACGAGCTATCACCAAGGTCCCCTTGGATAGCTTCCATCTGCAGCTCTCAAAGCTGTTCACTAATCCGGCGTCATCAAGTTTCCCGACCGAGATTAGGTTCAACCGCATGTCAGGCACATGCCTCACGTCCTTCAGGACAATCCGACATCCGACCTCCGTGGTCAACATCACCTCACCAACGCCAACAATTTGGCTGGTCACCTGATTCCCCATCTTCACAGCTCCAAACTCTCCACTCCGGTAGGAGGAGAAAAACCTTCTGTGAGGGGTCACGTGGAAAGAAGCACCCGTATCCACTATCCAGGTACAATCATCAAGGGCGACATTCACAATGTCCTCGCCGAGAAGAAATATCTCGGGCCCCACACTTGCTACCACCGCCGTGGTACTTCTAGCCTCTCTCTTGCCATGGTCGGGCTTCACCGACCCATTTTGCTCATCTCGCTTCAGAGTCCAGCAGTCGGCCTTCTTGTGCCCGGTCTTCCCACAGTAGAAGCACTTCAGTTCACTCCTCGGTCTTGACCGATCATGGGACTTATCTCTCCTGTCTCGACCTTGGCTCCTTCCTCGAGCTCGGAAGTCGGACTTACTCCACTCGGCAACAATGGCATCTCCACTGCTACTTGCACCCCGCTCTCTCCTCCTGGCTTCTTCGTTCAGGAGGTTGTCGGTCACGACATCCATCTCCAGCTTCCCTTCCGGCGCCGAGTTACTCAACGTAACTACCAAGGTATCCCAACTTTCTGACAACGAGCTCAAGAGCAACAGAGCTTGCATCTCGTCGTCTATCCTCATGTCGGCCTTGGACAGCTGGTTTACTACACCTTTGTAGGTGTTGAGGTGCTCAATCATACTCATCCCGTCCTTGTACTCCAGCTTCACAAGCCGGCGGACCAGGTGAGCCTTGTTTCTCGGAGTCTTCTTCTGAATCATGGACTCTAACTTGTTCCACAACTCGAAGGCATTTGTGAACTCGGACACATGCTCAAAGAGGCTTTTGTCAATATGCTTCCTGATCGTGGCCACCGCCTTCCGACTCAGGATCTCCCATTCCTTGTCCGTCTTTCCAGTCGGCCTCTCATCAAGGACAATGGGCTCATGCAAATCCTTGCAATACAGATGATCTTCCATCATCGGCCTCCAGTAGGCAAAGTTGTCGGCGGTCAACTTGAACATATCCCCATCATGGGAAACGCCTCCACTGGTACTAGTCTCCATCCCGATATCTCTCTCTCTCAGAGCCTCCAACCTGGAGCTCTGATACCAGACCTGTTGTGGAATTTGCTACCCGACACCGCGTGATCGGCTCGTCGCGTACTTGGCACCACAACTCGTCGGCTACCCTCTGCTCGGCTCGTCGCGTACTTGGCACCACCTGTGCCCGAATTCCGCGTTCTTGGCCAAACTCGTCTCTTCTCGGCTGGGAGCTCCCTCAACCAACCGTAACACTGGGGAGTCAAAACACTCAACCCACAGCAGCCAACACGAACAAAACACAAACAAGTGCAGCGGAAACAATCAAACAGTAAACGAGAGAAGAGTAGGGAGAAACAACACACAGATATAGCTTTACGTGGGAGAAAACCTCCAAGAGGAAAAACCCACGGGACCAAGTCCAGAACAATCCACTATTCAACAATAATGGTTACAACGACGCTCAAACGGCCACCTGCCGGAGCTTCTCTCAGCCTCGCTACAACAGAAGTGAAACACTCTCAACAAGAAACTCTCACAGCTCTCGGAGACACCCTCAACGGTTCACAAACCGAAGAAACACTCACTCTCTATTTCGCTCAGCCTCTCTGCAGCCGCAGCTTTGCGTTTGCCTCTCAATCTGCAACTTTCGTCACTGTCTCACCTCATAATGAGGGTATTTATAAGAGAGACATCACTTTTAGGGATTTACCCTAAAAGGAAAATGGGCCAGGACACAGCCTTGGGATTTGGGCCCAATAGCATTGTAACGGAATATACAACAGTGTTGAAGGCCGAAACATTCTGTATGGACTATGTGAACACATGGTCAAAAGGGTATTTGGTTTCATAGGACATGTTGCAGGTTAGGTGTTTGAATAGGCGTCTTATAATCCTGTCTAATACTTGTCTGGTATAAACGAAGCATGGTGATCCCATGATCCGTATGTACTTGTTTTGTTTTGAAGTTTACACATGGTTGTTGGTATTAATGTATTTTAATATAATTAATTTATAATCACAAATCAGAGTATCACATTGGAAGTGTGGTAGGCTCATAACTGCCCATAGGTCCTTGGATAATTAGTTTTTAAGTTTACATATGACTGCTAGTTAGAGGTGATCATCGGTTGGATTTGGATTCAAAAATCTCAATCCGACTAATCTGTAATATGTTATTTTTAGAACCGTATCCGATCAATATGTAATTAAGGGATTTGAAGGGTGTAGGTTATGACGTCTTCGGCCGGGTTCAAGCGGGTAGTAAACAATAGAAAAGAGAGATTGAAAATACAACGAAGATTAATATACAAAACATGATAGATGAAAATCGTTATTATGTTAGTTGAAGTCTTCCTAATACTTAATATGGAAAATTAGGAAAGACTTTAATGTATTCACACATATATTATTAATATATGTTATTAACTTATTGATGAATGAAACTCAAAAAACTAAATCCTCCTTTTACTTTAATGTATCCATACATATGATAATATAAATTATCTCATTTCTTTTTATCTTAAGAAGTTTTCTTATATAAGATAAAAATAATTCTCAAATAATTACATGATTAATTATGATAAGTAATCACAATCATGATATGTAGCAATAAAATCTTATTCTTATTTTATAGATAACTTTCACATTTATAAAATAATACTATTTATTTATATTAATTATATTCTTGATGTTAGCAAAGAATATAATAATATTCCACTAAAATCTTTATTTGATTAAATTAAATTCTCTAATTTAATTATCAAATAAATTATTTTCTTCTACAAAGATTGAAATACTGTGTTTGTGTGACCCCGTAGATTCAATATTAAACTCTTAGTAAATTAATTAAGATATAGCAACAATCCTTAGAATACGAATAACATGAAGTGACATCTTTTACCTTCAAGAGTTAATAGAAGAATAATGTAATATTTTCTTCTATTATTTACCGTTCAAGATTAACTCTAGAGTATATTATTACATTCAAACTCTAATAAGTTAACAAATTATATTTAATTAATGAATGACTTAAGAAACTCTTTTATTTTTTTATTCAATTATTATGGTCAAGGTCTTAATTCTAATAGAGTTCAAACTCATTACCTAGAATTAATATATTCTTTCTTGATTAATTAGTATTTTTACAAGTATTTGATCGTATCCAATATTTATTGAACTAGTACTCTAAGGTATTAAGTGTGCGAAATTAAAATATAATAAATAACGTATTAATTACTATGATAATCTCAAGTAAAAAGAAACTATTATATTTATTTTTGAAAACTTCCTATTGACATATCAAGGTAATATTAACTATTAAAAAAATTTAATTGAATCAGTTTAATGATAACATCATATATATACATAATCTATATATCTAATTTAATTAATAAGATATATTAATTCTATATTAACTATTAGGAACTATTGTATGTGTACTTTTTTGTTGGTATCTAAATATCTTAATTGGATAATTTTAATCTCTCATGTTACATGAACGTGTGTCAAACTATTATCTCATTTGTTTCATCAACATGTTAGTACATGCCAGTAAATCAATGTCATGTAATTAATAACAGGTTACATTAATAATTTTTGTTAAGAAATTGACAATAAACTAATGATTAGATCAAATTGCACAGTAAAAAAGCGTACGACAATAAAAGTAGATTCAAACATTTTTTATTCGTGGAATTTTTTTAGATGTATGTTTGGAAATTACTGATATTTTAGATCAAATCGGCTTGATGACCGATCCATTAGTTCAGAAGAATCAGATGTTTTTAGAATCGATAGAAACTGGTCAAATTGGACCATAACCGATAAAAAATGGTTTGAATTGGTAATTCTAATTTTTCATATTTAATCTAAAATATTTTGAAAATAAGTAAAAACACATATTTAGTAAGGTTTACAAATTGATATAAGTTTTTTCTTATCAATTATTTTTTCTTGAAATATATAATTTAGTCATTTATATTAATTTTCATTTTTATCTTAATTTCTTGTAATTTTATGTTATATTAATTTGTAATTTTTTTATTCATTATGTTTATTGTTATTGACTTTATTGTATTTTATTAAAATTTAAACCTAAGTTTTATGATATATTTGATATAGATTTTTGTGTTTTTATTTTTGGTTTAGTGTTATCAAGTTATAATATTGTATATTTTAATATTATTATTATTATTATTAATACCGGTTCGATTATGGTTCTATCATAAAATCTTGAACTAGTGTTTTGATCCGTTTAATTAGTGGTCCGATTTTAAAAGCATTGGTTGAGAGATAAAACATTAAACCTTAAAGTTCTTGAGGAGCTTATAAGCTCCTTTCAGTAGTTTATAAGTTATTTTGATAAGAAGTTTGTTTGGTATATGAGCTTATATTCCATAAGTTAGCTTTAAAGTTATTAACTTTTTTTTCCCTTCTCAATTAGCTTAATTTTATTTGAAATTCTGTTATATCCTTTAATTTATTAATTTAAAAATTCTCTTTTTTTTGCTATTTGAAAAAAAATCTCATATCTAATTGTACGTTCTTACACATAAGTCAGTCAACTCGTCAATTTTTATTACTATACCATTTCTTAAGGTTAGAAATTATTTGAATCGTATGACCTTTACAATTAATTATTTGCTGAATAATTTTCATGTTTTTAAATTATGTGACCTTATTCTCTTCCTTATATGATATTTGTTTTATTGATTCATTTCGTGAAAATAAAGAATGTCATATTTCTTAAGATGATAAGTTATTATAAATAAAAGAGTTGTGTCTAGCGAAATATATTAGTCTCCCACAACATGATGAGCTAAGATTTGAATTCCCGCTGAGAGAGGTATTCATATTTAGTGCCTTGAACATGATTGCTTCCAAAAAAAAAGGAGAACTATGGAAAATCAAAAATAAAAATAAATTTGAATATTAAAAATATTAAATATGCTTATATGATATTTGACATTTTTCAACTAACTTTATGCCCAATTTTTTAGTTTCTAGTTTATAGTTCATAAGTTTTCAGCTAGTTTATAAACTATTCTTATAAAAAATTTGGATAAAAATGTTATAAGAAAGTTGAATGAGGGTGGAGGCAAAGGGGAAACCAAAATGGAGAGGAAAGAAGAGAATGAATAACGATATTTTGGATTTTTTATTTTTAATTTTTTATATTTTTAAAGAAATATGGAAGGGGAGGTGCAAAAAGAATGGCCTTCTTATGTGAACGGCCCCAAAATAGTGATGCACAGCAACATAGAGTAGGTGGAAAGCACCATATCATTTCCCCATCTATCTTCAAGTTTCAGAAGACACGTGGGTGGATGGCAACATAGAACACAAGTGAAGTAGAATTGGAACAACCCAAGCTTGTTTCAGAGCTCAAGAACAATGGCTTCTATCCCATGCATCACCCACCACCATCACCCCATCACTTCCAACCCCAATAATAATGCCTTCTCTTCACCACACGTCTCTGCCTCAAACTTGGCCTCACGGTTTCTGGGCACCAGAAGAAGAGTTGGGTCGCACAGCCTCATCTCTAGAATAATTGGACCCTCTAATGGCTCCAAAGCCACGTGCTGGTTCAAGTTCGGCAAGAATGGCGTTGATGCCGAAGGTGCTGGCATCTATGGCAGCCAGGGCCGTGATGACTTCGATAGAGATGATGTGGAACAGGTAGGTTGGCGTCTCAAGTTGTGAAAGTGAAAATTGGTGTTGTTCACATTTATTCTTGTGCATCTGCTTCTGTTTTTTTTTTTTTTTTTTTCCCGGCAAACGTTAGTTTGTTAGAATGTTAATTTTTGTTAGCAGAGGGGTTCCCGCGACCTTTCCCCTCTTCGCTTATATCTCCTACATGTGGTTCTGGTGTAGAGGTTCGTTGTTGTTTGTTTATTTATGTTGGGAGGTTATTGCAAGTAAGGGATAATGAGAATGATGTTCCTATGTTTGTTGTTTTAGAAAATTTGAAGTTTTGATGTTCATGTTTGTGTTGGTTGTGTGTATGGAATTGTTTCATGCTTGAGCATGTGGTTCTGGTGTGGAGGTTCGTTGTTGTTTTTTTTGTTTATGTTGGGAGAATATAGCAAGTAAGGGATAAGAATGATATTTCTATGTTTTTTGTTTGGAAAATTTGAACTTGTGGACATGTATTGTGCTTATGCATTGCTGGTATGTGATGTTGGAGTGGCTTTAAGATGTGAGAATAATTTTGTATTTCATTTGGATTTTCCAATTTCATATAAGTTGCTGGGGATAAAAACGAGTGCATGTTTTTTAAAGGGTTAGGAAGTTACATCGAGGGGATCAATTAGATAAATAAAAGTACAGGCAGAGAATTAGAAAGTTTGTGAGAAAAGGGAAACTCTTTTTGTGAAGGTGACACCCTTGGAGGAGCATTCTTACTCATTCTTGGTATTTCAATCTTTGTTCTTTGTCCTTTTTTTTTTTTTTTTTTTTTTTTTTTTTTTTTTTTTTTTTTTTTTTTTTTTTTTTTTTTTTTTTTTAATATCAATTTTCAACTTCTCTGGGTTCCTATCAAATTCCTTCATGTATGCTTCATTGCTCTTGGTTAAGATTGGAATCTTGTCACATTATCTTTTAAAATAAAATAAAAATCTGGGAAAAATTAAGGTTAAAGGAGGTAGTAATATAATTGAAGGAGAAAAAAAAGGCATCAATGAAGATAAATAGGCAATTTTTTATTTCTTACATTAAGATGGAAAATTGATTTTGGGTTGGAACTGTGATAATTATGATATGGGCTTAAATTTGTCTTCTATTTGCCCCACTTTTTCTTTTTTTTTTTTTTTTTTTTTTTTTGAGAATTTACAATTGAGTCACTCTCCATGGTTAGAAAAAGGACCTTGCTATTTTTTCCCCTTTTGGAGTTTAAAGCTATTAACGAATATAAATAAAGTTTGTTGTGTGAAAGTTTTAAACTTCTGCAACTATGGAGGATTATGCTTATGATTACTAGAATGTTGTCTTGGAGCGACTCTGGATTTGTGAGAACAATTTTCATCATGGTTTCAATTTTATATAACTTGCTGAAGAGAAACACAAGTATTCACTATAGCATTGAAGAGCTAGTAGGGTCAAGATCATAATTTTATAAGTGTATTTTTTAGTTTAAGAAAATCTGGGAAGGGAAAGGGAAAATGAAGCAGAAATATTATTGTGCAGACCCCACTAGTCCACTACCACAAATTGCTACATAGGATATGCCACTTAGACAAACCTTAGGCTAGTACTCCCTCTAAATGTAATGAAGGTAACTCCTAATCATCCATTGATTCCATCTAGGAAGTATGTTACTCTAGATTGTCTTCTTGTGGCTTGCTTGAATTCCCTTTCTCTGAATTCTGATGTCGTAATTGAGGGATCGACATTATTTTCTGAATACACTGTAGAAACAGTATGGTGAGGATGTTGGATAACACTTCATTTGAGACATATTCAGTCGACGGAATATATATGTCTAGGTTAACTATGTTAGATGACTCGATATGAGTTCTGAAGTTACTTTAAAGGTAGGAATGGACAATGCAATAAGTAATTTGGAAATTTAGTAACCAGATTATCAATTTCTGAACTTTAGATCCTCTCATCTGCCACACATATCTGATATGGTATGATGAATTCGTCATAAATTTGATACCTTGAGAATTCCAAAACATATATATTTTGTCATAAATAAGTCAAGCAAACACATTGCTTGATTTTTCTCTGCATTAGCATATATCCACTTTTTCACGACCTTCAGGTATTTCTAGTAAAAGATTTCAGGAGTTTCTCTCTAATTTTTTTGTGTATAGTTCAGTTGAAACAGTGCAACTTTATTGAGTATCTACTGTATTCAATTGCCTCTTTACCTTTCTCTGTTCTTTTATTTACTTTCCTAGCTTATTGTAATTTGGAAATTCCTTTTTGGAAAAGAAGACGCAGGTGACTGGAAAATGGTTTTATGTTGTAGCAATAATAAATTATGTCACGATCCTTTGCAGTAATTCATAATCACATCATAATTCATATTTCATAATCATTTGCAGTACTTCAACTATATGGGGATGCTCGCAGTAGAAGGAACATATGATAAAATGGAGGCTCTTCTAAGCCAAAACATCCACCCCGTGGACATCCTTCTGCTGTTAGCTGCCTCAGAAGGTGACAAGCCAAAAATTGAAGAACTGTTGAGAGCTGGAGCAAAATATGATGTAAAAGATGCAGACGGACGGACGGCACTGGATAGGGCTGCCGACGAAATTAAAGATTTCATTCTTAATTTTTCAGTGCAGAGGGCATGATTTGTAAGTTACCATTATAAGTGAGTTCAGCTACATAGTTGTTACACATTTTGATAACTTTTGAACTATGTTAGTTTATATGCTTTGGATTGATCATGAGAATGAAGTTTATCTCAATAATGACTAAAACACATACTAATTAACAACATAACACTATAACCCGTAAAGTAGTTACTACAATCCATCTAGTGTGGACAATATTAATGTAGTATTGGGTGGCCAATTTGCATACAAAACTTCCCTTTGCATATGGACTGTGGATACAACAAACTCTTAAGGTGCAAGCTTTGGTGGATGTGTGTCATGAAAATGCTTTCGAATGTGAACACGTCTCAGCTTAAAATGCCCATTTATTTCTGTCTAGGGTGCAAATGCTGTCTAGATAGATTAATTTAACAGGAATGGAACAAAAGTTTCTCAGTTAATTTATTTTAATTTGACATTGTGAGGAAACATATAAATATCAATTTTGCATGATTGTCGCTTAAAACTTCACTTTCTATGCTATTCATGTTGATAAGAGCAACACTGCCGATACTCATCATAACTTTCAGAAAATAGTGGGTTTGTTTGGCCTTAGTTTTTGTGGGTTTGAAAGCTACTTTTAAGCTAGAGCAATGAAGTAGCTTTAAGAGTTAGGTTAATTGATGATATAAAAGTTCAAAGCTCCTTATATCATTTAATTTTTTTTAACCGTTCATGTTGAACGCTTATATATACTCATCAATTTTTCATATGGCTTAAGTATCAAATTGGTTTATGTATGTTAGTGTTTTTTCCTTTTTAGTCTTATAAGTTTATTTTTTCAATTTTAATTTTAACATGGTAAGATGATATATTTTCATTTTTAGTCTATGTCATAAACAATCATTACAAAAATTGTTAACAATGATATCATCAGGAAATCATCCTAATGTCGTGTGCCACATAAGCAAAATATGATGTTACAATGATATCATTACAGACTATGTCATTATGAATGTAAGTAAAAATGACATATCATTAGTGTATGTCAGTAATGATATCAAAGAGATTAAGAATAAAAAAAAAAATTATGAATTAAAAATAAAAAAATGAACTTATAAAGACTAAACATGAAAAAAGAATTTGTTTGTATCTACAAACATGTCACTTAAAGTCGTGCATATTTCCTTTTTAAATATGCGTTGCAAAAAAATTGACAATTCTCATATTAAAAATAACTAATTTAAAAGATAATAGAAAAAATAGCAAATTAAAATCCTGGATGTCTTTTTTGGATGAAGTATGAATATATAAAACAAAAATCAAGAAAACCTAAGAAATCTTATGGTTTTTTTTTGGGATGATGTATTTTTGTTTTTTTAGTTCGTGTAAGTTTTATTTATTGTTTATTTTTAATTCCTATAAATTCTTTTTTTCATTTTAGTTTTGTTGGCATCACTATTGACATGACATTATTATTATGGTTGATTAATGTTATACTGTTACATCACTCTCCATTTGCATTCTAGTTATTTTTTAACAGAACTAAACAACAGGAATTAAAATTAAAAAAATGTTAATTTATGGAACTAAAACTTAAAAATGAGCTTACATGAAACAAAAAATAAAAACATGCTAAATTTAATATTCAAACCTTTCATAATCAGAATTGAGATACGCCTTCTCATCTTCTGGAAAAACGGTATGACGTAAAGTAGTGAATAATTGTCAAAGTAATCTATCAAATCACGGTAGGGAGACTTCACTAATGTAAGAATCCACTTAGCAATTTTCTTCACCTTTTTTTCATTTCTAGAGTTACAACTGCCACGCAGCTGCATATTTTGTGTCAAATTAAGCACTTTGTAATATTTTCATAACCTAGAGAAACTAATAATTACCATTACATTTTTATTTTGTAATTACCATTACAATTTCAGTTTTATTTGTGATCCTTTCGGTTAGTTTATGATACTAATTTAGTTCATTTGGTGTATGTGAAAAGATGTCATATTAGTCAAAATTAACACACAAAAAATTATGAAAGGACCAGTGGAGATTCTGTAACGAATTAAAGTAAAACTTTTAAATAGACCAAATTAAAATCTAAAATATAGAAAATGGACCAAAGTTTTATTTTAACCTTAATTTTAATATATTTATGTGAATACTGTCAACCAACTAGAATTAGCCATCGATATAATTTTCAAAATGATTATTAAAAAACTTATAATTTTATTATATATAACAATACATAATTAAATAATAATATAAAGTGTCACTTGTCAAGAAAAACAAGAGGATTTTCCTAGTAAACCATGTTAATTTGGAACCATATTCCATAATAAATTAATACTACATGGATTTGATATATTTCACTTGAGGACATATGGTCTTTCCCTGTCGTTCTGGGAAAGTGAGAGGAGATTAAATTGGCTTCCCCAAATTTGTGTCTACCACTGAGGGTGCTAGTTTTGGAAATCAAAACTAAATCCAACTTTTGAGAAAAAGAACATGAAGCCCTTCGGAGGCATCGAAGAAATATATCCAAATCTAATTATATATTTTATTTGTCATTGGACTTTATATAAAAAAATTTAATTACTTATTTAATTCTTTAAATTACCAAATTCTTTTTTTAAATTTTTATATTTAAATATTTCTTTTTGACATATGCATATTATTTTTAATCATTTTTAATAATTACACTTATCATTTTAATCTCTTTTAGTAACTACGGTGAAGACTATATAAGGGATAAAATATTATATGTATATTGACTAAAAAGAGATATTTTTATGTGTAAAAACTAAAAGAGAAAATTTTGTAACTATAAGAATCAAGTAAGTAATTCTAAAAGAAAGAATCAAATAAGAAATTAAATCTATACAAAAATATAAACCTATAACATAAACAACTACTATAGAGTGTTAAAAACAAATAAATATGAATTTTTATTATATTTAAATTTTGTTTCAGTTTGAATTATGTGTAATTTTGACCATTATGCTTCCTATTTTTATGTTTTACTATCTATTTTCTTCTATTTAAATCCCTCAAATCCCAATATTTGCAGTTTATATTGAATTTAGCAAATGAAATATTTTAAACACTTAAAAGATAGAAATTTAGTATAAATTGGACAAAATTTTAAGTATTTTATGGGAACTGAGATTAAGGTTTGAAGAGAGAATTTTGAAATTTTTTATTTTGAATAAATTTTAATGTTTTGATTAATAAGTTGTAAGTAAAAATTTAAAGCAAATTAATTGATTCAGTTTATTTAAGTTTTGAGAAAAAAATAAAACTTTTAAGTGTGATGTGTTTGTTAACGCTAATTAAAATGATGTTGCAACATATTAATTGAAATGACGATAATTTAAATATTTTCATTTTCATCCTTTATTTTTTAAATTATTAGTACTTTAAGTATTTTTTTTTTAAATGTTTCATTTTGACTCATCATGTTTACAAAATGATACATTTTGATCCTAAATGAATGAAATTGAAGATATTTTACCAAAATTATCGTAAAAGGTTTTTCTTAAACACTTTGTAAATAACAATTCAGGAAGCACTTTTCTTATAAGTAAATGTTGTTCTTTCCTTATTAGTAAATGTTGTCCCAAAGCCTCACATCTTCCTTGTGAAAGCAGCATCTTAATTATCTAGGATAAATAAGAGATTGGAGATTGAACTAATTTGCTGCAAACAACATTGATTTATTAAGTTTGTCTCTGTGGTGGATGTTATAATTATTTACTATTTATAGCATTTTTAGCATTATTAAATAAGATAATTAGTAATGCTAAAAAAATTGTAAATAATAAATATATTACAACATCCAATACTGAAAATAATTTTGGTAGAATATCTTTAATTATATATATATATATATTCCCTAGACTATGATATTATATATATATATATATATTAAATTAATTATTATAAAATTTAATAAACTTATCCTACAAATTAATTTGTGATTAGATGATATTAACTCTTATCCTATATATAAGTAATAAATATTATTTTACTTTTATTATAATAATAAACAATAATGATCGATTTTCAAGTTAAATATATCTTATATCTTTAATTTATTATTAACTCTATTTATTAGACACTTATTCATTAAATTATGAGTATTAACATGAGACAATCACTTATAATATTTAAATTTAAAAATATTTTTAGAATAAAATTTAAATTTAGGATAATATTTATTCCCTCTCACACACATGTTTAACAAATAAAATTTTATAAAATAATATTGAAGCAACCTTCCAATGAATGACATTGATGGTAGTAAATCATGTATTTCACGTTAAAAAAAACTTGTATTTTCTAATTTTTCAGTTTATCCTCTCTCTCTCTCTCTCTCTCTCTCTCTCTCTCTCTCTCTTTCCATTTAAAACAAAGGACAACGAGACCCTTTTCCATGGCCAATGATAGCTAACTAGCCAAGACATAAATATCTGTAGAATGTTGTGCATCAAATAATGGCGTTTATAAAGTGCTATATAAGTTAAGGAATGATTCAGAGCAAGCCTATAAAATTTGGACATGCATGCATGTTCTCTATATTTTATGTTCTTAACGTGAGCAGAGGAAATGAGAGAACTGAGAAGTGCTGCAGCCTTTTCCTTTAACTAAAATACTTTATTAATTCAAAAACTGTCAGATCTACCAATCAGAGTAATGTATTTTTCTAATAAGTTTATAATTAAAAAATAATAATTAGGCTACAAGATTCCTAATGTGTAATTAGCAAAATACCATAATCTTATGTGGTTGATTTGCTGTTTGCACGACTCCAAATGTCTAATCACACGTTTCAAAGGGACAAATGGAGAAGTAAAAAGTGAATTAATTACTTAGAGCCCAATGTTTTTCCAAATACAGACCAAAAAATATAAAGAACTTTGACACTATCAGAACTTCTAAATTAAACTCATTTATTTATTCCCTGTCCATGTTATTAATCTTAATTGATAAATATCTATATGATTTCACATGGATTTTTAAAAAATGGGAATAAAAGAAGAAGAAGCACACTTTTTACTTTCTAGTCCACATGGATAAATTCCTTGTTATCATAAACACCCTTTTCTTTTTATTACTTTTTACAATTTTTTTTGTTATCTTAAAAGCAGGTCACAGACAAGATGCTTAGCGAATGTCGACAAATATATGCCTTGTTACATGTTCTTACAAAACTGACCCTGTAAGAATTTACTAGAATGCCCCTACAATCACAACTTCCATTATAGCCGGCAACTTGGACCCCTTAGGAATCTCATAGAAATACTAGTCAACTGCCCTTATAAGAATGACGTTTTCGTCTCTGTGTGGTCCTGCAAACTCGAAAAAATATATATTTTTTATAAACTGTTTTGGTATTGATAATTGTCATACACTTTTATAATAGTAATTAATAAGGAAAATAAATTAAACTCTATAAAGTTGGTTTGAAGTACAAAACATAGTTGCAATGGTTTTAAGCATGGAAAAAAAATGACTCACTCGACCACTCAATTAGGAGTGGTCATAGATCCAATTTATAATTCAACTCAATTTAAATTAATTAGATTGAATTATTAAGAAGAGTAACTTAATTATTTTTTAGATACATATACTCTTTAAAGTTTAAACTCCATGTACTTAATTCGACTTAAACTTCTATAACTTTTTTCCCTCCTTCCCTTTTTTCCATTTTTCATGGTATTTAATTTTATTAATGTTTTTAATTTTTAAAAATATAAAAATATGTATGTACAATATAAAATTTTATCTTTTTAATGTAACTTTGAAAGTATAAATGGTTCTTTTTAAAAATATTTTAAAATTATACATGTACATTAACCCAATGACCCAATCTAATCTTTACCTCATTTAATTAGGTTAGTTTAGACTTATGTAATTAAAATTAAAAAATCTTAACAAACGTGATTTATTTCACCAAATGGAATTTTAATTGGTTTGAATTTTATTTTATGTCAAATCCGATCTAATCGGACTGCTGATGACTTGAATAATATTTAATTAAGATATTAATTAGTTTAAGCTGACTACACTTGTGAGCATATTTTTTTCTTAGTTTTTATTTACAAAATCTATCTCAATCATTGTTGACTCAATAGTAATTAAGTAATCTATGTTATTCTTAAAACTGTCCAAGTAGCTGGACATGTGTTAAAATTTGCTAAGAACTTCTCTCTCTCTCTCTCTCTCTCTCTCTCTCTCTCTCTATGGTTGTAAATATCTGTAAAAGAGATAAATACTTTTGAATTGGAAACTGTGAGATAGGACTTGTACTAACACGGGCATTGCTCTAGTGTTAATTAAAGATTTTAAATTTAATTTATGTTCATTCTCTTTTGTTAAGGATCCGATCGTTTGATTTGAGTGGAAAAAAAGGGAAAAACAAAGAAGAAAAAATAGTAAATTAAAATAAAATTTATATTTTATTTTATTTATTTTTCTATTTCTTTCCCCCTTCTACCGAACGAATTCTAAAACTAATCCCAAATTCTCTGTGTACATGTAATGTAATAACTGGTTGCCCCTAATTCTTTGCTTTTTTCCTTTCTTTTTTTCAGAGTTGTTTTTTCCCAAAGAGTTATGATACTCATTCATATTAAAATGGAATGGATTATAGTAAAAATAAGAGAGATAAACAGAACGACAAAAAGAATGAGAGAAAGTGATAGAAATAATAAGTAATATAATTAAAAATAGAAACAAACATAAAAATGAAATAAAAGAAAAGTATGTGTATATTTATATTTTTTCTAAAATGTGTGATATGTTGTGTTTTGATTCTTATACTATAGTAGTACTAGTGAGAATACACCAAATAAAGCATAAGTAATTTTTTTCACAGCGTTATAAAGAAATTTTCGGATTAAGGCGGCGAAAAAGTTCGATCTGTATCGTGTTCAAGCCTTCGAAATTAAAAAATAAAAGCAATAAGAAAAGCTTTATTCCCTTCAACAAGAGGGTGTCACTGTCAAACACAAGAAGAGAATTTCAATTTTCAAGATACATATTTTACTATATAGAAATAGACATATCATATGAAGAACTTAATAATTTAAACATAGTATTGAATGCACAAGAATATATGCCTGCTTGATGGGACCAAACTAAGTAAAGGCACACGCAGCACAACTCAAAGCAATGGAGTGAGTTATTATGAATGAACATTGAGAAAAAAGGCAGAGGCAGAAACAGAGAAGCAGAAGAAAACCCCACTTTTTTCATGGCCAAAAACATTGGCAAGAGCAGAAGAAGAAGAACAACGACTACTACTCAAAAACTATGCCACAGAATGGTTCATCATCATGTCAATGTCCACTGCAACCTGTCCCATAGAGTGTCCTTTCTTGGCCGTTTTATTTGGGACAGGATCCTTCTCTGCTCTCTTGGAAGGCCTTCTTACCTTAGGCTGCCCCTCCGTGACCCTCCACCTCCGGCCACCGTCCACAGTGGAGGCGGCTCCATGCATGGACACCCCTTCACCACCACCACCACCTCCCCTTGTGACTCTGACTCTGATTTGGTCAACCTCAAGATCAGCTTGCTTGGTGATTGCCATATTGGAAAGACTAGTTTTGTGGTACTAGTTTTAAGTTTTGATTTAGTTTCTTCTTAGCTTTTGTTTCATTTTTCATTCATCTCAGATGGGTGTTAGTTGTTTTTGCTTGGTGATTCATGTTGGAAAAACTAGTTTTGTGGTGCTAGTTTTAAGTTTTAATTTAATTTCTTCCTAGTTTTTGTTTCATTTTTCATTCATCTAAGATGGGTGTTGGTTGTTTTTGCTTGACGATTCATGTTGGAAAAACTAGTTTTCTGGTACTAGTTTTAAGTTTTAATTTAATTTCTTCCTCTTGTTTCATTTTTCATTCATCTAAAATGGGTATTAGTTGTTTTTGCTTTGGTGATTGTCATGTTGAAAAAACTAGTTTTGTGATACTAGTTTTAATTTTTAATTTATTTTCTTCCTAGTTTTTGATTCATTTTTCGTTCATCTAAAATGGGTATCAGTTGTTTTTGCTTGGTGATTGACATGTTGGAAAAGCTAGTTTTAAGTTTTAATTTAATTTATTCTTAGCTTTTGTTTCATTTTTCATTCATATAAAATGGGTGTTGGTTGTTTTTGCTTGGTGATTGCTTTATTGGAAAAACTAGTTTTATGGTACTAGTTTTTTGTTTTAATTTAATTTCTTCCTAGCTTTTGTTTCATTTATCATTCTTCTAAAATGGCTGTTGGTGTTTGCCATATTGGAAAAACTCGTTTTGCAGTACTAGGTTTAAGTTTTAATTTAATTTCTTCCTAGATTTTGATTCATTTTTCATTAATCTAAAATGAGTATTGGTTGTTTTTCTATTTTTCATTAAGAGTAAATTTTTATATTTGGTCATGTATAGTACTAGTTTCAAGTTTCAACTACAAGAAAAAGATGACTTTTTAAAAAACTTTTAGACCCCTGAATTAGTAATGAAAAAGTCATTTTTGTTGGCAAAATTTGGAAACTAATTCATTAAATTTTTGTAGTTGTCCTTCTTTTATTATGTGTGTGTGTGGCTACTTTATTTTCAGATCAAGTATGTAGGGGATGAGCAAGAAAAGAGGAGCTTGCAGATGAAGGGACTTAATTTGATGGACAAAACTTTATTTGTTCAAGGAGCTAGGATTTCGTTTAGTATATGGGATGTTGCAGGTGATAAATTTGGTTTCACTTCCCTTTCCGAATATGTTTATTAATTTTCATTTTTTTAATTATAATTTTCAAATGTTCTTTTATGGCTTTTATGGGTTTGTAGCTTTGTGTAAAGTTTTGATGAGTTATTCTTTGCTGTGATGCATATAGGTGACACTGGTTCTCTTTGTCAAATTCCAATGGCTTGTAAAGATTCAGTTGCAATTTTGATTATGTTTGATCTCACCAGTCGGTGTACACTGAATAGGTAGCTGTTAGCTTCATGATCTATGTGTTCAATTTCTGTTCAAACTTTTTGGTAGCAAATGCAAAGATATTTACTTCTTTGTTTTTTACTTTGGGGTGTTTTTTTTGCAGTGTTGTGGGATGGTACAGTAAAGCAAGAAAGTGGAATCAGGTACCAAGATTCAATTTCACATGGTGAATGGTTCTCAATTACAAGAATTCATTGTGTGTGGTACAGATAATTAATACCTTCACTGATTAGAGTTAATTGCAAATTCTTTTCACATGGAAAAGCGCTGAAGAAATAGTACAAAAGGACAGGCACATGTATTATTTTTCATAAAGCTTTAATGACCATTATGATTAAGGACAAATACATGGTGTCAATTTCTCATTAACACCAAATAAAAAACGGCATTGATTATTGATAAAGGTTAAGTGGAGTAATTGTTTTATATGCCAAAATGGAAATTTAATCAATGTCATTAATGCACTTAACCTTAATTTGTATTTTTGTGGTTTCTGATGTCCATGTTATTCACTTGCAGACTGCAATTCCCATTCTAATAGGAACCAAATTTGATGATTTTGTTAAACTCCCCCCTGATGTGCAATGGACAATTGTAACACAGGTAATAATTATTGCTAAATTGAAGAATGTGTTCATTGACTTGGAGTCTTCTTTGGAATCTTGGCACTTGACATCTGCCAAATTATATCTATTTCCGCGTTAAGGCCTATTTATTGATTAAAGCTAGATTAGTAATTAATGTTCAAACTTCATTACTCTAAGTAAAGCGCTGCTTTCTATCTTTAAGCTTTGTTCCAAAATTTAACTTGGTAATTACTAATGTTCAAACTTCATTAGTTTAAATAATGTGTTGCTTTCTCTATCTTAAGCTTTGTTCAAAATTTAACTTGGTGATAGTGCATACAGGCAAGGGCTTATGCAAGGGCAATGGAAGCTACTCTTTTCTTCTCAAGTGCAACCCACAACATAAATGTCAACAAAATCTTCAAGTTTATCATGGCCAAGCTCTTCAACTTGCCATGGAAAGTGGAACGAAATCTGACACTAGGAGAACCCACAATTGACTTCTGAAATGTACTTTACATTGATTTAATATGTAAATAGCAGGACAAAGAAAAAAGAAGAAGAAGAGATCCACTTATATTAACTACTCTTGCTTTGTAGAGTTCATCACTTTAGAACCTAATTCACATATCTTCCTTAGGCCATTTTAACTATGTAATGCCTATATCGAATTACACCAGAATGAGAAGAATTCAGAGGCTGTACAGGTATGAGAGTGTGCAGTTGATGATGACTTAAAAGATTTAATTAATACTACTTATAAACAAGATGTACCTACTTTTCGGTAGTCTATCATTTAAGAACTGCACAATTAAATATGTTTGACTTTGAGTCGTTATGGGATAGGTGACTTGGGAAGTTTCCCATAAAGCATGTGAGTGAGAACAAAACATATTGAAAAGTTTTGTGTTGATTTGTGGGGATAACCATTGATCCTAAAAGTGGATGAAATAGACTATCGAGGTCTTAGAAAGGACTACCTACGAAGGATTCTGATTGGTGGAGGATTCTTACCAACAAAGAGTTGAGTGAAGTGCCACCGTGTGAAGAAGTGTTATAGTGTGAGAGCCAACGAGAAGTCGATAATTAGATACGTTACAAACCACAACTTGTAAGGGTGAGAAGGGTGTGATTGAGTTTTTCAATCACTACATGTTTGCTAGAAACACTCTATAACAATGGTATTCTTGACACACTTTTAACAAGATATCGAGAAAAACACAAGTGCATCCTACTAAATGATGTAAGTCTAACTTTTATTTAGAGTCTTATTTCCTAATTAGTTAGACATGCATATATTATACTCAATATATATTAAAAGAATGTGTTAAAAAAAAATTCTCATATATGATGTTTTATTGGATCAAAGGCTTATCCTTTAATTTAAGGAATAAAAGATGTGAAACACAAAGATCAGATTATGATCTTATCTATTTTTGATGTTTCATGATTCTACATGGTTTCATTAAATTTTGATGTACAGTTAGGTGAATCATGAATTGTGATGTTACAGTTTGAACATGGACAGCTTATTCGTTGGTTATAAGCTGAATATACCTGGAGCATGTGAGTACGTTACAGACCAAAGATATATCATATTAATTCTATTCGCTAACTAATGTGGCTTGTATAGTCTCTCCTCAAATATTGATCAACAATTTGTGTGCATTAACTAAAACATGCCTTCAAGTGTATCAAAGCATAACCGAGTTCAGTTAGTTATTGGCTTAGAAAACTACTACTGAATTTATAACATGTGCAATTCATTGTAAATCGTAAGTAACATTAAAAAATGATTATAGATGCATCTAAATATTAAAAATAACAGGGTAAAATGCTTCTGAATATTCTTTCTTAAACTTTAATTTGTAAAACCAAAGTCCAAGAAAGCTACGTGTGATTCAAGTTAAAACTTCATTCAGGTGCAATGAAATTTATCCAAAACAGAAGATATATAGAATGTAAACAACATTCGCACCTATCACATATATCAGGGTTGAGACTAATAGATTTTTCTGTAAAAAAAATCACAATACATTGTCTAATAATTAATGAACTAAAACAATCCAATTCAAGAATAGAACAAATCTAGCAGATTAATTAACGGAAATTTAAATGTGACAAGAAAATATCAGACTGGGTTTTTTAACAACTGAATCTATGAAAAGTAAAATCAAAATTTTCAACAAAGTTAGAAAAATGGTAAAAAAAAAAAAAAAAAAAAAAACGAAACTGTGTTAATGTCAATGGGGTAGGTAGGTGGCAGCCAATAGATGACACGAGAAGAAGAATGACAAAAACAATGACGTGAAAATAGACGTGTATCCCAAAAGAGAAGGCAACACGGTAAAAGAAAAAAATGACTATGAGACAAGAGTTCATCCATTAAATCTTGGAATTAAAAATAAAGGAAACCATACCAACTAATGAAGGTTGGTTCCAGTTGGTAAAATAAAAATTCATATTTATAAGGATATGAGTTTGAATCTGTCTTCTTATGCAAGACTTTTATTGATAGATAATCTGTATTTACACTTTATGAGTACCCTGCAATTTAAACAGTATAATTATGGTGAGCTCTTCAAGTCTAACTTACCTAAGT
This sequence comes from Glycine tomentella, assembly GCA_007407185.1. Lineage (NCBI taxonomy): Eukaryota > Viridiplantae > Streptophyta > Magnoliopsida > Fabales > Fabaceae > Glycine > Glycine tomentella. Next base: position 806,006 of record PYAF01002306.1, read on the forward strand.
TCTTTACCATTAAGAAATAGGAAACCATGCCAAGATGTAATATTGTTATAAATTATAATTAGCCGGCCTAAAAGAGGTTTTAGAAAACAAGCAAAAAGATATGCTCGTAAAAACTAGGGATAAAAGAGATTGTTTCTGAGTCTGGTTTTTCTCTTATAGTGAAAATGTGGAATTGAGTACACCTATTACTCTTTAGAATTTACAACGAACCACCACACCTTGAAGCTTTGCAAGGAAAATATATGTTGCTGGACATTTGTAATTAATAGATACACTTGTAGCTTCATGGCTTTCTATAATTAACATTGAAGATCAGGTTTTGTTGATGACCTTCTCAATGGTGTGATCACTTACAACAAGAACATGGTAGCTCCCAATGAATGTTGGTGATAAATAAATATTATGATCCTTGATTTATTTCCATTAATTTGGATTTGAGTTGACTAGAATCCTCACTAAATATTGAAACCTAATATAACATGTACGAGAACATCTACCCTTTACCACTTGAAGCCTCATAATTGTCAATTGATAAGTGATTCATTAACTCATGCTTATCTAATGAGAATTTTGGAGAAATTTCAATTATGAGATTCAACGCCAGAAAATATATCTTTCATAACAAAGCTTGCTTTGGCTATTTTATTCATGTATACCTTTTTTAGGTATTTGAATCTTTTAATAAAAACGACTCTTGCCAATGTCAACTTCTTTTAAAATGTTGATGTTGAGTTTAATTTCTAATTAACTAGTCTCAATATTGAGTTGGATAGGTGATGCTCACTAAAAGGAAGATATGGTTTATTGTTGAAATACCCATAGAATAACATTGTATAAAATGATTGGTTAAAAAATATAAGTCATAGTGAATATGAGTTCTATTTATAGATCTCATTAATTAGAGATAAAAAACTCTAACAAACTGATAACTATACTCTTAACAAATTAAAACAAACTAACTATTCTTAACAAAGGTTTTCCTATTTTTCATTTTCATTATTAGAGCTCTAACTCCATTTGCTCTGGGCTGTGACTCATTATTAGGAGACTTTGACCAAAATACCATGTTTGAAAAAAATATATACCTAAATGCCACGACCCAGAAACTATTTTCCAAACTGCCACGCGACCTATTTCGCTATGGGCCCAAGCGAAATAGGCACGCTGACGTGTCAAGCTGCCTGTGGACACGTATTTCGCTAGGCAGGCTAGCAAAATACGTAGTCAAAGCGCCAGTCCTGCGTCAGTCAAGCGTCAGAGCCACGTGTCAGCTTCCCCCTATTTCGCTGGGAGGGGAAGCGAAATACGTGTCGGTTACTGCAAAAAGTAACCGTTGCGTCCACGTGGCAGGCGTTGGACGTATTTCGCTTGGGGGGCCAGCGAAATATGCCACGTCGACCCTTTTTTAAACTTCTTCCCCCCGTCCCCTTCCCATTTTTTACTCCCTCATTCCTTCCTTTTAACCTTTTCTTCTTCTGTCATTTTCTCTCAAGAAGGTTGAAAGCGCTTTGTCTTCTTTGCTCCAAGTAAGTTCTTTTTTATTTTATTGTTTGTTATTTATTTTATTATAGGTATTAGATTTAAACCATTAGGTTAGAGGATATATAATTAGAAATTAGGATTGTTATCTCTTAAGATTTAGGGTATTTTGGATATTGTAGTTGATATGTTATATTTTGTATATATATTTATTATAATTTATTTTATTGTATTTTTTTTATTAATATATATGTATTAGGTTTAAAACACTAGGTTAGAGGATATGTAATTTAAATTTAGGGTTATTAAGTTGTACGATAGACTGTTATTTTATTTCAAGATTATTTGTTTAGTATAATTAAAATGTGTGATTATATTATTTATTTATTGTATTTATTTATTGTATTTTATTTGAATGTATTTATATAGGTT
>PYAF01002306.1:814890-849822 GCA_007407185.1 Glycine tomentella
AAAACAATTAATAAAATATTAAATTCATAAATTTTAAAAACAATATTAAATGTAATAAAGAAAATACCTTTTAATATTAATAGATTTTTATTTTTTAAAAAGGTATACTTTATTTATAAAAATAAATTATACATATTTAAATTAATTATTATTATTTTTAAATGTTTTTTTTACTAAGCATTAATGATTTTATTTAATACAACTTGAAAAACGGATTTATTAATTCCTCTACGTAGTACAGATTGATAATATTAAATGTAGTAACTTATAAAGCATTAACGATAGCATTAATGCATTCAATATTTTTAAAGACCAATTCAATTCAAGTATAATTAATTAATTATCCCTATAATCTTAATTAATATTACCAAGTCCAAACATTTTTTTAAATGGAGCCAGCTTATATATATGTTACAATTACGCTGTTGTGAGGATCACGTACGCTTGGAGGAGTAGCTGCATGGTTTGAAACAGAATGCATAATGTTAGTGTCTTTCTCTTTTCATTTTTTCCTTATTTTTTTTTTTAAAGAAAACTTAACATGTTGTTACCTTTTCGTTTTTATATATGCCCATACTCTTAATTATTATTTCTTAAATATGTTTTTGGTTGCTTTTGTTCTCTTCCATTGTCATGTTTTACCTTTTGAGGATGTATTTTTTTAACAATTTTTAGTGAGAAAAATGTTTTTAAGAATTTTTTATTGAAAAAAACTCTATATTTTTAGAAAAATTTTTAAACGTGCTTATAATTTATATCCAAATACGTCTTTAATACCATCTTATTCATGTTTTTTTTATTGGTACTTCACCAGATCGATATCCTAAATTTACCTTTGGAAGCCTAGTTTCACGTAACCAGATAGCGACATCGCATTTCTCCTACCGTAAGACCTACTACTCCGATCTTAAATATAATAAATTTTTTTCTTGATCTTAACTATAAAAAAAATTCAACTAATTTTATCTCTAAAATGTCTTTCATTTAATTGAATTTTTAGTTCTAATGAATCCTTTTCATTTTTAATACCAGATTTTAATGAAAAATAAGTTGAAAAAAAAATCAATTAAAATTATTGTAATTAAATATGACATTTTAGTGGTAGATCTTAAATTGGAATCTTAGACCACTTTTTTGGTAGTCCAATAGAATCACATAGGATTGAAAATCTCTTAAGATCTTTCTAATTTTTCTTTAGTGATAAATCTCATTTTGAAATCTTAGGGAAAGAGAAAAAGGAAAAAAATTATTTTTTTGAACAATGTGCATATCATGAGGGTTCTTTTACAAGAACACATCCTTCATGTTGAAGATCTCTTCACTTCTTTTGTTGGAAAATATAGTGATCTGTTACTAAAGATACTCTAATTAGCTTTCTTACTTAAGATAAATCATTTTTTTCTTCAACTTATATTTGTGGCCGAAGGAAGTATATTAAGTGGGATTACAAGAACTATGTCAACAAAAATAAGAGCATCCTTACTACCAAACATACATAATTTGATATGTAATTGGCAAATATATACGATACTGTCAATTGTTGTACGTCTTACTGGTATTTTTTTTTTAAAAGGTGTGAACAATAATATGTACAAAGCGGTTGACATGATATCTAAGTAGTAAATAGAAGATTTATTATGTGTGTTCCTGTTGAAAAAATATATTTTTGTGTTTTTGTAATTTCTAAAATTACGTTCAAGCTCTTTAATAATTAGTGTTTGGTTCAATGCTTCTTAGTATTCAAGTTTTTGTTCATTGTCTTTTAAATCATTTTGTAAAGTATTTTCCATTTTCAAAACTACTTCTACATTTTCATGATGTTCCATATTCTTCCACACATTTAACAAATCCTTTTAATTGTTTAATGTCCAACTCTTGTTCCATATGAAGTTGTCAACATGATTTTAACATTCAAATTTTCTTTTTGTATCTTTTGATTTACATATAATTTCATAACACATATTCATTGGTTTTCTTATACAACAAACCAACCATCCGAAGAGAGCTATTTTTTGTTGCATTCTCAATTTTTTTTACCAAATTTTTTCTTCTTATTTTTATTAGATGCCTCACGTTTTTCCAATTCAAATTTTCCTAATTGAAACTTATTTTTCTAAGATTCCAGTTATGAGAGATTGAATTGGAAAAAGTGAGGCACGTAATGAAAATGAAAGAAAAAGTTTGTTGAAATCAAAGAGAATGCATCTTCGAATGAATGCTCTAAAGCAAGAGAAAGCCGATGAATATGTTATGAAATTGTACAAGTAGATTAAAATATGCAAAAAGAACAATTTCACGTTAAAATCAACGTTGCTTCAAACAAAACTTCATAAGAAATAAGAGTTGGACATTTAACAATCAAAAGGAATATTTATTAAATGTGTACATATAAATGATGAAAATGTAGAAGTTATAAAGAAAGTAAATACTTTACAATAACATTTAAGTGACAAAGAACAATCACTTGAAGGCGAAGAAGCATGGAATGAAACACTAATTATTAAAGAGCGTGCAGTGAGAATAATTATAGAAATTACAAAATCACTGGTAGAGTGGTATTATATATTTTCAACATGAACAAAAATAATAAATCTCTCATCTACACTTAGATAGATAGTGTACACAGCTTAGTACAAATGATTGTTTACATCTTCTTTTTCGTAAAACCAGTAAGATGCAACAAATTCATAGTATCATCTATATATGTTTATCTATTACATATCAAATTATGTATGTTTAGTAGAAATGAGATTCTCTCACTTTTTTTGTAGACATAGTTGTTGCAATCCCACCTGTTATAACTTATAAGTCCTACAGTAGTTGAAACAGTGCCTAGGCCAATGATACCATCTACAAATAAAAGAAAAGAAACACTCAATGATTTAGAGCCAATATCCACCCATTTTCTTCTATCTCTTAACAAGAAAATAGAAGTAAAAAAATGTCAAATTGGAAAAATTATCAAATATTTAATGGGTGTAAGTGTAACACCCTCATCTTTGCTTTGTATTAATTATCTGTTAGCCTTTTTTATATATATTGATGAATACAAATATAATGTATTAAAATATTTTTTTACAGTAAAATGTATTAATATGATTTATGTAAAAATTTGGGAATTTTTAGAGTTGCAATGAAATTAAAATATTTTTCTGACTGAAAAAGGCCAAATTACTTATAATAATTTGAAATTAGTTAGAAAAGAATTAATTCGTAATAATTATTTATAAACATAAATTAAGCATATCGTAAGGTTTCAACTTAAAATGAATTTATTTGACTAAAAAGTTAGAATCATTTCAAGTTTTACCCATAAAAACGGATACTGACAGTTCAAGAGAACTGAGGGGCCTTTGCGCAGAGACTCCCTTGAGAATATTTGTGCAGCCCTCCCCTCTCCTATTTCTCTCATGTTGAGATTGAATAATAATAAGATAATGTATATCTAATAAACATATGAGTTTATAATTAAAGTCATTTAACTGACTCTTTCCTTCTCTTAAACACCACACCTCCATTGGAACCAATCACCAAAGCTTGCCAATGCCACCTCTACCATTGAAGTTCCACCAAAAGGCAACCAAGGAAGCTTGAAACAAGCATTACTCTCCTACCTTCTCCTCCTATCTTATCTCACGCACCACACCTAAGTAGAGGGAATGAATTTTGGTTCTTTCTGTGCTTATCTTATATGATTGATGGTTAATTTCTAAATTTTTGCTTTTATTTCTTATTATATGTTCTTTAACTTCTTTTTTTCTTGATATTGGTTTGTAATATTTGTTTTCTTAATTCTCAATGGTGTTTGACAATTTTCCCCTAAGGAGAGAGACTATATATGAAATTTTTTTCTCATGAATTCGAATCCTTGATCAAAAATCACACTGACAAACTTCTTTTAAAGCATTGAGTCACTTGAAGTAAATGGAACCATACAAATTGTTTTTTTTTTCTTCCCACCCTCTCTAAAGCTCACGGTTCTAATTAATTAAAAGGGACCCAATTTATTTTTGTTTTGGTTTACTAATCTTTGTTTCAAAATCAAGTTACAAAAGGTTAATTAAAGCTTTGCTGGTGTAAGTTTTACATATTGAAATAAAGATACAATACACCAATTTGGTTAGAAGGTTGAAGTTGGCAAACTCATTCCCCGAGCTCTTCCTTTTTTGGGATCAAAAAGAGGCTACGGTGGAAAACATGGGGAGGTGGTGTGAAGAAAAGTGGGTATACATGGAAAGTAAAATGGCGAAGAGAGGGGTTTCTAATTCAGCAGTTACACCTAGCTTTTGTTGGATATATAGTGTACAGGGTCCAAAAGTCTGTGGTTGACACTTGGATTTAAATTTGGAGAAATAGTGCCTCAGGGAACTACAGAACCAAAAACAGCATACTCCTTGGTGTCCCTTGGAGTTGTTGCTTCGGAAACAAATAATATTTATGCTTTCTTGTGGAGGCTTCACATTCCTCATAAAGCTTCTCTCCTCATTTGGAAGCTTTTGAGAAATCGTATGCCAATTAATGATAATTTAAGGAGGAGGAACGCTATCCATCAGGAAGACATCGGAACATCTTTTTTCTAGATGTGTATGCATGGAAATTAATCACCAAATTTTGCAACAGTGTTACCTTCTTCCATAGAGGCTCGATATACGCTCTTGGGCACTTCTAGTGTTCTTCTGCTATATATATATATATATATATATATATATATATATATAGGCGCCGATTGAAAAAAAAAATACAACAGTTAATTAATTAATAAATATAAAGCTTTTCAGCTGAATGAGCCTACATTGCCTCACTGTTAAGTCTTGCAATATACCTGCACCACCACGATATTATAAAGGAGGGGCTTTGCAACTTGCGAAATTGCATTTGGATTTGGTTTTGTTTAAGAAAGAGATGGTTCTTTCTTTCTTATTTTCCGCCACTTTTTTCCAATCCTTCAAGGACCACAAATGGATTTTAGACCACCATCTTCGATGATTTAATCGAAAATCCTACAACTGCAAATGTAACCACAAACTGGCTTGTAGAGTTTCGGAAATTCAGATGTTAAGGATAAAATAGACTTTTCACTTTTACATATTTTTTTAAGTAATTGATAAATTTAATACACATAGAAAACTAAGCGATCCATTATTTTGAACTAAATTTAACGGTAAAGAAACAGTGACTCACGCGTGAATCACTTCCTTTAAATTGGAAGTATTTTATGGTCCACGCTAGAATTCGTCATTTGTTTAATAGGAAAAGCTAGCTAAAACAGGAAGTTTTGTTCCAATGAATATAAAACTAAAAAAAAAAAAAAAAAAAAAAAACTCATCACAAATGAGCACTAAAGATAGAAATTAAAAGAGTCCAATTTTAAAAATGTCGTAGGTTCAGTTGTCCTTTATAGGTAAAAGACTTTTTGCCTCCATACCCCCTAAACTTTTTGTTACTAGAAAGTCGCATACACACTATTAATCCTATTAAATTGCAATTGTTTGAAAGCCTAAGACTGCATATTGGCAATAACTATATATAATAGTTTTCCTGTAATTTTGTTCCACAGAATTTAATTTCTTAAACTTTCGATAAAAAAAAAAAAAAAAAAAAACCTATTTGTAAAGAAGGTATCATGCACGTACACAGATAATCCAACATAGAACAACATATTTAGAGTTATTTATGACTTCTCAAAACAAGTCAAAGCATATGATCTTAAAGACCAAACATGCATGGGAAACAAATTAAGAAGCATTTTCACATAGCACTCTCTCAACTCAATAACATATTGTTATCTGCAAATTACTTGAAGCCCTAGGAGTGGTCATCAAGTATTCTTCTATTGCACGGTAAAATGCCACATTGCTATTACCTTCAAGCTCTGCCTTTAACACATTGATGCTAACATTTTTCAAGACCTTCCCGCAACGGATAAGATAGCATAGAAAAACAATCCCGTTCTTGGACCCTACAAAATCCTTCACCTCCACTCGCTTTAGAGATGATTCCAAACATTTATAGTAGACTACATTTTTCATCACCTTGTTGATTTGATTATCAACCATGTTGATAAAATCTCTGCAGTAATCATCATATTTGTTGTCTTCATCGTCGTTGTCATAATTCTCAAAATCCTACAAGTTACACAAGCATACAACGTTATATATAATCAAAGCCTAAATATACACATACACTCTAAAAAATGTATAAAAAATGTTAATTGTTACGCTTGCTCACATGAGTATAAACTTTATTTTGTATGATGCATAGTGTAGACTGTGATATCTATACGGACATTTTAATCCATCAAACAAAGTTGGTTATAATGTGGTCCTTAAGACCCATTTAAACAAGCCTAACAACTTTGCCTACTCATCTCTTCAATTTAATTAACACAACTTACATTGTCCATCCACTTTGCTTGATCATCCTGGTCTTCGTCCTGTAATGTTATACAAACATATAACACATGATATATAATTAAAGTCTTATATAGATACTTAAACACATACACACACAAACTATAAAAGAAGGCTACATAATAATCAATATAATAAGGTCATCATAAACCCATTTAAACAACTTTGCCGATCCATCAAGATCTTTGATTTAACACAACTTACACTCTCAATCCACAGTGGTAGATTATCTTGTTCTTCATCCTATAGTGTTTACAAGCATATAACATGTTAGAATAATTAAAGTCTAAATAGATACTCTCATACAGAGAGAGTAGCTATATAAAAAAAGACCATATAATAATCAATATAATGAGGTCCTGATAGACCCATTTAAACAAGTCTAACAACTTTGTCGATCCACCACGTTCTTTGATTTAACACAACTTACACTGTCTATCCACATTGCTTGATAATCCTGTAATGTAGGCAAACATATAACACATGTTATAATTAAAGTCTTAACAGATGCTCAGACACACACACACACACACTAACTAACTATAAAAAAAGGCTATATCCTATTTTTTTTAATTGTTATGCTTGCTCAGGTAGGTTTAGATTGTGTAGTAATAGATTAAACAGATAGTATAAATAACAACTGGAAGAAGCCTATTAACTAATAGTGTTTGGACAGAGTATTGAGAGAAGAATCCAATTTTTAAATAGATTTGAAATACCATGTATCGACTTGTTTAAATGTCAATTTAAAAAATTAATAAATGAAGAAAATTTTATAGTAGATTTTTTCCAATAAAGTGAGAATTTCAAATAACATTTAAAATTAAAAAAAATCATTAATAAAATTTTGCTTATAATTTTTTTTTTCAAATAACATTTAAAATAATAAAGAAAATCTTCCCACTTCCACAATCTCTCCGTAATTCTCTTACATTGACACTTTATTGCTCTCCTCTCCTTCTCCCCCTTCTTTTGCACCTTTCTTTCTCCCTCTCCCACTTCTCTCTTTTTCACCTATTTCTCTATACATTTTACTCTTGTCTCTTTATTTAACCAATAGCAAATATATATATATATATATATATAGTGATAAGATACAAAATTACCCTTCAATTAATTATTAAATAATAGAGTGAGAGAGAAAGAGATCTTACTGGTAAAATAATCTCTGAGCCTAATTCAAATGTGAGGCACTCTAACATTGGGCAGCTAAGGAGAAAGAATGAGACTGCACGAAGTTCACAGCGGAGCATGTTCATTCTCAGAATCAAATGTCTTGCATTCATGTCATGTTCCATACGTGTCTTTTCTTCCGTACGAATAACCTTGGATATATCAAACACAAATATTTAAACAAATATTATGGGGGTATATAATATATATATATATATATATATATATATATATATATATATAGACAACTAGGCTTATGATTTACAGTATATAATACAAAATCAAACATGTACCGAACAAATTAAACCTTGAAATGAAATTTGAGTAGCTAGTAAAATGAAGAAAACAAGAGTGATAGATCTTGATGCTCAACGGTGGAATTAAAGTATATTTAGAAAGGACTTGAGGACTGGAAATAGTTTGGTATCTGATGATCTGATAACACTAGCTTGTTCGGGGCTTATGTCATGTTATAAGTATTGTGTGATTAGGTGCAACTGAAGCATAGTTTGCGTAAGAAAATTTCCATCTTACGTATGGGTGAGATTATGGTTTCAAATTGCGGTCGCGATCATGTATGAATTGAGAAAAAAACTTTAGCGTTGAAGGCAAATGTGAAAAAATACAACTGATGTGATCAGAATTGTGGTTACGATGCAGCTGTGGACCACAATTTAGAACTATGGGTGGAAACATTGAAAAGATCAGATATGGTGTGATCAGCTGCTATGCACTTAAATGGAAGAGATCTTTCACCGAAGGATGTACAGGCTTCATACTATTCTATGGAGCTTTTGAATTTTGAATCATATATACGTAAAATTTGAGTTTTGGCTGGGCAAAAAAAATGTCGCAACTGTGGGTTTCTGATAGTTCTATTATTCTATTCTCATTGTATTGGGGGTGGGCTTACATTCTCGTTGTAAAACTTTGCTTCTGCATAATCTGGTACAATTTGCAGTTGTTCTGCAATCTATTATCAATACTATTTTTTGCTTATTAAAAAAAGTTAATTCATTTTATTAATTTACATAAAGTGATCAAACTAATGAAATAAAACTAGATCAATTAATGTAAAATCAATAAAATAATGCCTTCAATGTATTGTTAAGACAAGGATTAAATGTTGGATATATGATGATGATAGCATACAAGTTCTGTCAAAACAATAATTCAGAGTAGTATTATATTTTGCAGATTCAAAACAACTTATCTCATTAATTTGCTTATCGATCTCCTTTTCTACCTTTTAATTTATAAAATGACATGCTAGTAAAAACCAAAAAAAAAAAAAAAGAAAACAACTAACATCATCTAATTTATCTATGATTATAAAACAAACACAAATGAATAGATACTATAAAACAAAAATGTTGAGCGAAGTATATATACCTGAATTAGATAAGGGCAAACAGTCAGAACCCTTGCATTGTGGAGATCTTTCACCAGGTCATATAGAACCCTAGCACCGATACCAACATTGTTATAACCAATGTAGAAATGAAGATGTGCCTCTTCGATGGCTAAGATATTTTTCATTTCAAAAAAACACAGTTTCCCAAAATACTTGAAAAAACATAAATTTGGGGCACTGACTTTGAACAAAGCATTTCGAAAAGAACACTTGTCAACAACAAGCCTCTTTAGACTCAAGGCTTCACTGCCAATTTCAAAATGGCTCAAGTTCCAACACTTCTTCAAAACTAAACTCTCGATCATTTTACAATTGGATAACACAATTTTCATGGCATCGAGTGTCACTTCCATCCAACCGAAAGTAACCTCTTTAAGTGTCTGCCAATTACTCAACTCATTTTCACGAAAACTACAGGAAGAGAGTTTCAATGATTCAATGTTGGGTTTGTTCTCATACGCAAGTGTTGGCAATTCAAACAAAGCCTCACGTTTGTTTGGAATCACTTCCTCCTCCCAAAAGGGGTCAGAGAAATCTAGCTCCAACTCCTTCACCCCATGTTGGGTGACAAAGGCGACACACCCTTCTATGATCTCACGATGATCATTTTTAGGCTTTGAGAACTTCAAAGAAAACTTTTCCACGTCACCTTCTTTTCGGAAATCAAGCCAAAGTTTTATGAATTTCATAAAAATACTTCTCTGAGCTTTTATGGAACTGAAGGGTTCAAAACGATCAATAAAATTTCCATTAAAATTTTCACTAAACTCTATTTTTGGTGAATTTTTCCATAAGTGCAACCAATGTTTGGAGAGAATGCACGTCCTCACGGCATCCTTGAATGGAAGCAAGGAGATGATGAACAGACACAAAAATTCAGGCAAGGAGGATAACTTGTCAGTGTTGTTTTCCATAGCTATTACTAGGGTGATTTGGTGATGGGGCTGAGATCAAGGTTTTGGACTAGTGATGGGGCTGAGATCAATATCAAGGTTTCGGTGTAATATTGATGTGTATCTTTGAGGGCAAATATATATAGGCACAATTTAAAGTGATTATTTCACCAACAAAAATTACCATCTCACGATATTTTTCCCTGTATTTGAATTAGTCACATTCTATGTGTGATTAGTATTCTGAGTGACCCCGCATAATAATAATAATAATAATTAAAGAAAAAGAATAAAGAAAATAATGTTTAAAGGGTATAACAAATATAAAAACAAAAATAAGAGTCTAGATATCATATAATTATTTTACTAATTATAAATTTTTACTTTTTTTATTTTCCCCTTATTTCTTGATTATGACTTTATACAGAAAGGAACAAGGGCAAGAAGACCATTTACCTATTCACACATGGATTTGCATATCTGTGTAAAAATAAATATTAAACTTATATTAAATGGTAACATTAAATAAAATTTAATTTTTTTTGAAGGAAGAATAAAGATGAAATATAATTAAATACATATATAATTTTTTAAAACAATTAATATTATATTAAATGCATAAATTTTGAAAATAATATTAAAAGTCAGAATGAAATATCATTTAATATTAATTTTTTTTTATAAAGAATACTTAATTTATAAAAAAAATATGCACATTAAAATTTAATAATAAGGTTTTTTGTATAAAAATACTAAGCATTTATTTTTTTTATTTAATACATCCTGAAAAAAGGGATTCATTAATACATAGTAACTTATAAAGCATTAATGATAGCATTTAATTTTTAATTGCATTAAATACAAATTAATTTTGAAGGAAGGATAAAGACAAATGTAATTAATTACACATTAAATATTTTATGGAAAAAATTAATATTATTAAATGCATAATTTTTTAAAATATATTAAATGTTCAAATAAAAATACTTCCCCGCTCCCATCCCCGTTCCACTTTATACCACCTTTAAGCAAAAAATATATTTTTCCAAATAGTTGTTGTTTTAAAATATAATGTACTCCCTTTTGTCTCAATTATATATATATATATATATATATATATATATATAAAGACATGAAGATTAGTTAACTTCATTAAATTATGTTATTTTCAATTAAAAACAAACACTTTTCCTAAACTATTCATTGCAACATTAAAAAGTTTTTAGACTTACTAAATGAAGGGTATTTTGGAGAAAGTTGCATTAAATAAGACATAGGTAAGTGAGATTCGTTTATGTTTGAGGAAAAAAATAAGAAGCTTTTGTTGCTTATAATCGAGATTGAAGAGAGTTTGTAGCATCAAATATTTTGTTACATGAAATACCCCACCCTTAGTAGGAATAGTTGTTAATGAAAAAAGACAATAAGACTAATCAAATCAAAAGGAGGTGAATTGGTGTAAAATCAAATAGTCAAAACACAAAGTTTTAAACTTTTGTTGCCCAAAGAAACTATCATAACTTTCTTTTAAAATAATATTGAATCAATCACCATAACATAGTATATTTTTGTTAAAGAACATCAATTTGAAATATATTTGAAACGTAGCAAATTGATAAAAAAAAAATACAATAGAGATGATAATTAAATAGAAAATAAAGAACAAAATCTATATTGGTTACTCTCTATTTCTAGAGAAGCTAATACAGTTATCTAATTCAACCCAAATTAGATTTTCATTATATAATGTGAGTTTTATAAGTAATCACAAACAATTTCAAATTCTACCAAGAAAATGAAACTTAGGCACCCAAACTTAGGGTCCTTAGTGAATCTAAGCCCAAGAGAAACCTACTCTTAGCGTCAAACTAGAAACATCTATTCTAACATGCAGTGGAACTCTTGCACATGTAGTAATAATGTGTATAAAACATATGAAACAGAATCAAAGAAAGATACAACCTTTACATTCAAATGCAAGAATAAAAAGATTTGATTGAATGGACCTCTCTTGATCTCAAGTGTATTTATAACTCACTAATCACATAACCTTCAGAGAAACTTTGCTTTAGAAATCTCCAAGAAATGAAAACTGAAGTTTGTGAGTTCAAAAGTTCATTCAAAATGGTTTGAAAGTGAGGACACAAGGTGGACATGTAATAGTCAAAACACTTCTTAGTCTTAATCTTCATGTTGTTCCCCCTTATCTCTAACAGTTAATGGATAGTAAATTAGAAAAAATATAATTAACGAGAGAGATAAAGAGTGTATTAGGAAGTTCGTACCAATGGATTTTTTTTTTTATGAAATTCAAGATATTAATTGTATTTTTAATACATGTATCAAAACTTGAATATCAAATAAAATGAAATGGAGGGAATATCATTTAATATTAAAATACTTTATTTGATAAAAAAATACTTTATTTATAAAAATAAAATATGCATATCAAAAGAAGGTTTATTTTTTTTCTAAAATAATATATTTCTTCTACCTCATCATATTTGTCCTTTTAGATTTTTTACACAGACCAACAAAAATTACTCCCACTGTTTCACTTTATGACATTTAATATTTTAGCACAGGTATTAAGAAATATTGCAATTAATATTTTGGATTTCATAAAATATTTTAGAGTAAATACTCACTTTGATCCTTGGATTTGTTGGATGCTATCAATTAAGTTCCTGAAGGATGGAAAATTAAAATTTTGTCCTTTTGAGTGCAAAAAGATCGTGCCTACATGAACCTGACACCTCTGATGATGATATGTCATCTACGTGATTCTCAAATGTCATCTACATGGATGTCACATGTTTAAAAGATGACCTTTTCAATTTAGTATCTAAACTTAACAACTTAATGTCATTTTAGTCACCAACTTAACAACTTAATGACATTTTGATCTATAAACTTAACTACATATTGTCATTTTGGTCCTTGATAGTACTTTTGAATTTTTAATTAAATCTCACAATGCTTATAAATTATTAGCATAGTTGTTACGATATTCCCTTGCTTCCATTTCATATTCCTTATATTACATAAATAGATTTTGATGTTTTCCTACACTTTGTCTTTGTTTCCTTTTTAGTTGACTACTCCTTTGTTGTTGTTTTTCGTATGGATTTTAGTTGTTTTTGTATTCCTTATTTCCACCAAAAAATAAACAATTTTATTAGTAAAAATATTGATATCTATTATTAATACATATAAATATTATTATTATTATTATTATTATTATTATTATTATTATAATACATGCTCTTCGTGATAAGAGATAGAGCTATGGAAGGCGAGAGGGTACATAGGGATTAAGAATGAGGTTTGGTGAAAGTGAAAAATGAAACTTTTTTTTATTGCTAAATGTTAATTATTAGTTTGTTACTTTTTTTGTTAGCATGAGGGATCAAATCCATGACTGTTCCGGCCTTCCCCTCCTTCTTAATCATCAAACTAATCTTATATCTCCAAGTGAAAAATGAAACTAATTTTTCTTATCAATAATTTTAAAACTTGGTAAGGCTTGTTACTAATTAAGCTCATGTTTTTTTTAATGAAGTTAAGCTCATGTTAAATATATGAAATATTTATAATATTACTAATATTAATATTTAATAAAATCATTTTTAAATTATATTTTAATTAGTTATAGAAAAAAGCATATGATTTTATTAGAGATTGATTATTTGGTGTCTAAAATGAGTTAATAGTGTCCAAAAAATATTTTCTATTTATATTTGCAATCGAGACTGAAAAATGGGTTTATAATTTTATTACAATTATATACTAAAAATACAGTATCTATAATGGGATAATAGCAACTAAAAATTAAGTATCTAGATATATGAGAATTAGAAACCAAAAAAATTAATGTTATTTTATTTTGAGACTTAAATTTTAGTCTCTAAAATAGATTAATACTGACTGGAAATTTTATTTCTAATTTTATCTCAATCAGAGATAAAAAAAAAATTTGTCTTTCATTAAATATTTTTTTATGACAACCAGCTACTGAAAATGTAATCATCAGCTACAAAAAATGTTTTTACAAAAAATGTTTTTGATATTTATATTTCAATTTTTTATTGGCAATATAGACTAATTTAGAGACTATCACTTTTCAGTTTCTTAAGTAGTCTTTAAATCAATCAATATAACGACTGAATATTTTCAGTGAGTCTCTAAATCAGTTTATATTTAATGATTTTCTTGTAGTGTGATGTCAGCCAGAAGGTCTCCTAGATCATAAGTGTTGAAAGGACCTGAACTATCATATTCTCTTTGAGTTCATTCCTTGTATAGACCCCTCCTATATTGTGAAATTGAGTGGTATAACTCAGTTATGACACAGAGAAATTAAACGGTGATGAGATTGTGTAGCTGAGGGTAAAGATTGATGCATCTAAAGAAAAGTGGAGACCAAAAAGTCTGTAGTCATTATATATTCTTATGGCAAATAACTTCAAGGATGTTGTGAGGACATGCATTAATCCTGTCCAAAAGTAGGTTATATTTGTAACAAAATAGACGATGTATAGAGTTCAATGAACATTTTATTGAAGATCTTGACTCTTTCAATTCTATAGGAGCTTGAAGTTTTTTTAATTAAAAAAGTCATGAAACTTTGTCTTCATAACTATAAAACATGTGTGGTGAGTTTTCTTTAACAACACCGTATCCTTAAAAATGATTGTCGTGTGATCATAGAAAGTTGTGTTGCTTTTGTCACCCAATATGGAGTAAAAGATTTGGAGTTAAATTTCTTTAACCCCTTTTGGAGACGAAAACAGATTCCAAAAAAATGTGTAACTTTGTTTGAATTGTCAACACTTGCTTATGAGCATAAATTCATTGAATATTAATCATTGAAACTTTCTTCATGTAGTTTTCTTGAAAATGGTTTGAGTAATTTGAAAGGCACTCAAAGATGTCACTTTTGGTTGGATGGAAGCGATACTCAATGTCATTACAACTTTGCTACCCCAATTGCAAAATTATTTAGAGTTTGGTTTTGCAAGTGCTAGAACTCCAACCATTTTGACATCGGCAAGGAAGTGTTGAGACTAAAAATGCTTGATGTTGACAAGCATACTTATGAACATGCTAGGTTCGAATTCAAAGCACTGAATTCATGTTTTTTCAAGTATATTGGGAAAATATGTTTGTTTGAAGTAAAAAAAAAAAAAAAAAAAACATCTTAGTCATTCTTACAATTGAGTTTGATCCTAATTCAATCTCAAAGGCCAAATCATGAGGTAATAGTTGTCCCCATTTATATATACTATTTAACGCTATCTCTAGTCATTAGGACTTGAATTTTTCAATACATCCAACCAAAAGGAACATCTAGGGTATTTTTTTTACTTCAAATAAACATATTTTTCCAATGTATATTCTTGAAAACATAAATTTGGTACATTAATTGAGTTTGAACCTAGCATATTAAAAAATACACTTGTCAACAAGAAGTCTTTCTAGTCTTAGCATTTTGTTGCCAATTTCAAAAATGGTTCGAGTACTTTTGCAAAAATAAACTCTCAATCATCTTGCAATTGGATAGCAAAGTTGTGATGGCATGATGTTTCGCTTCCATCAAGCCAAAACTAACATTTTTTGAGTGTTTGCCAATTATTCAAACTATTTAAAGAAAACTATATGAAAGTTTTAAAAATAAATATACATATTAAAAATAACATATATAAAAAGAAGCCCTCAATTATTTGTTTGATAGAAGCTTGATTTTGTCCGATCTGAATTTTTGCATTGCAAAATAAAAACGAATTAATTGAATTAATGTTGTAATTGAAAGCCACAACAATCATTAACAATTTGAAATCCTAGTCTCCTTTCTTTCTACCATATTTATATAATTAATCCATTCATCAATTAGCAAGGAGGATTAATTCAATTTGTTGAACAGGGTGTGTGAGTGTTGTAAATCTTCTCGTACCATATTTAATCCCTACTGATAAAAAAATTTGTTCATCAATTCAATATTTAGTAAAAATGAGAGCTAAAAAGTACAATTCCAAAACTAATTAATATAGATGTATGAGACATTTTTCTTTGTGAAAAATCGACTGTGACATTTTTATCCGAGTCACAATGTTGATATAGAAGACATGGAACTGATGTGATAAAACAAAACAGAGGGAAGTAGAGTACACATTCAGAAAAAGTCTTGATAATTTGTTGATATATTGTACAATACATACACAAGAGTTTTCCAGCAACACACTAACACGGGCCATCTATAGTTGATTTTACCCAAAACTAGACACAAGTTGCTATTTATTCAAAAGATACTCAAACTTGGATTTTAAATATTCGCAAAAAGAAAAGGATTTTAACTGAAGTAGCAAATTAAGCTAACTTTTTGACTTCTGGAGAGCCTTAGAATTCGTATTGTCATTTTAAAAAAAAAATATTGGTTCCTGTGTGCATTAGGACATCCAATGCCCTTGAAATCACTAGCACAAGAAATCACTACTAAAAAAATCATTTTTTACGACGGTTTTGAGGGGCTTTTTACGACAGTTCTCAAACCATCTTAGAAAGTCTAATTTCTAAGACGGTTTTGTAAATAAAGTCTTAGAATATATTTTCTTTTTTAAATAAAAGACTTAAAAAATTGAAGATTCTAAGACGATTTTCTATAATAACAACCTTCTAAGACGGTTTTTAAAAAATCGTTGTGGAATGCCAACCATTCTAAGACTGTTTCTACAAAATCGTCTTAGAATGGTAGTTTTCAAGACAATTTTTGTAAAATCGACTTTGTTGAAAAATCACATATTTACTAAATTGCCACCGCATTATATATGGCGATGGTTTTTTGGGAACTGTAATCGAAGGTGCGTAGTACAAAACCATTGTTTTAGTAGTGAATGCAATGCATTTTTGATTTAGAGAGTGAATATAGGAAAACAAAAATAAATTGATGAAAGTCACACTTTTCTATCATGGTTTTGATCTTGGGATCGTGTGGGTTATGAGCCCACAATCTATGCCATGTAACTATAAAAAAAATAGAATGACTAGGATTTTATTCAAGTTTAATTGTGAGTGTATAAGAGATATATATAGAATATAGAAGAATAACAAACTATATGTTATCTACTAAATTATCTATAACTTTAATTTAAATAAAACTTCAACTAGAATTAAAATTGTAACAACTTGTAACTAATTATTCTATCATATCAATAGTCCAACATAAACTAGGCACTTGTGGGTTATGGGTCCACCAAGCGCACTACTCTAATTCTTATTTATAAATTTATAAATAATATTATAAAACATTAATACTGGCAGCCATGTGTAAACTTAGAAACTAACATCAAGGCGCAGGATGATGATAATGTACAGAACTCTCGCAAAGTATGAGGCCAAATTCGCCTGCTAAATCCAAAAGATTTAAAAAAGTAAAGTATCAATCTCACTGATAAGGGCAAAATTGTAGTCCACATTGTTCACAGTTGAACATAAAATTTAGCCACTAAAAAATCACCGGTCATTTGGTATTATGCGGCTGCACGTCTCTTTTTATACTTAAATCATTATATCAACTCACATAAATAATATGTGCAGAAAGTAATTATCTTTGTGTTGCATTTTCTCCGGTATTAAGCCAATATTGATATTTAGTACTTTTTTCAACAAAATAGCAATGCCTTCTATCATGTCCAAGCTCGAAATTTATATTTGTTCAGGAAATGATTCTGCATATTGCCATTCCATGTCTTGAATCACTTGTATTATTTACTAGATCAGTGCAGAAAAATTCTTCTTCAGTATTTCTGTAAATATTGCTCCAGTTGCACATGAATTTCTCCTAACAATCCTAATGACGACGACATAGAGCATGTAAGTTAATCATTGCCACCCAAATATTAAAGCTGAACTTTGAAAGTTGTACACTAGAGTGATGCTGTTGAACTTATTCTGACAAGACGATATGGAATGAGAGAATGGATTATGGTAAAGAAATAGAATACCTGAATGAAAAGGAAATTTCTTAGCATATAGAATATTGATGTATAAGTATAAAGACTAAAGAGTGAAACTAGTGTAATAATCAAAACAAAAAGTATTTTGCGATGGCAGTTTGTGGCTTCGAATTTTTGCAGAATGGAGCAGGTTTAGTTTTAAGCCTCATTTTGGACAGAAGAACTCAACTCCTAAAGGATTTCTTTTTCAATATGGTACTGTCTTTTGTTTTGTTTAGGGTTTAGACATTAGTTGGTGTGAAATTAAAGCTATAATCTTGATTCTTGGAGGCAAATAATTCCTACCTTTGACCGACAACAAGTTGGGAGCATTTCATTTTAGTTTAACCCTCAAAACAATCTGCTCAAATGATTCCACATCGAGAAGAATTGTCAGAGTAGCAGGAAGCACGGGCAATAAAAGTGAGATGTTGACACTTTAAAACATACTTAACTTTGATAGGGTCAATGAATGATTAAGAAGGTTCCTGGTCTAGGAAAGTGACTTCCATTGCACTTAAGATGAGGATGATGTTTTTTTAAGAGGGGTCCTTGATATGATGTTTGCACAGCCCCCTTCACTTTTAGTTTAAAGTGCTTTGTGAGTCTGAATTAAAAGAGAGAATATTGTAATTGGTATTTAGTGATTGAGACCAAATGATAATTAAAGACATGTGTTTCCTATAATTGAAGACATGAACTTGCAAGCCAAGGAATGAACGACGAGGGCTCACTGATGAAAGTCTTATGGGTAATGTGTCCTAAAGAAAAGGGATTTCCTGTGTTGGGAGCTGCACCTCACCTTCGGCATCAATACCATTCTTTTCTTTCCTTTCTAGTTGCCCCTCTTGGATGCAGGGACCCACAACTGATGTGGTAGTCTAGACCATACAATAATTTCTACCTCCTTAAATGAGCAATTAAAAACATACATTTAACATTTTACTCTCTTACAAACTCACTCTATTCTTCTGTGTCCCTTTATCTTGTTCAGCACATCATATATCATATATATCATTTTTCCTCTATTTTTTTTTATTTCTTTCTTCATCGCTCTACCCCTTCCGCCCCAATCTATCCCAAGATAGGGTGAATGTTTAACATTTCTCCTTTTAATTTCTTTCTCTTTTTGCCCGTGTTCACCATCTTTGGTGAACACCTTTTTTTATAGCTTTTAGTAGATTTTATAGAAATTAAATTATTTTTTGTAAGATCTACAAGGTGGAAATTAATTTTCGTAATATATCACTAATTTCCAAACATACATCTAAAATTAATTTCTAGGAAGAGTATTTTGTAAAACAAAATGCTTAAATCTATTTTTGTTCGCTCACATTTTTTTACTGGACAATTTGATCTTGTCATTAGTCTAGTGTCAATTTTCAACGATTATTGTTAACGTAGCATAATTACATGGCATTGATTTGCTAACATGCTGACGAGGTTAATTAATGACATGACAATTTGACACATGTTGACTTAACACTAGGGACCAAAATTATCCAATTGTTATATTTTAGGGACCAACAAAAAAATTAAGATACAACCATTCAACAATCTGCAATTGTCTATTTGGGCTGCTGATGGAAGTGTCAAGTGCCAAAAGGTTTAGATACAATTCTGGATCTTGTAATTATCCAAAATAATGACTGAACAGAAGGAAGTTGAGGTTTTTGAATTAATGAGTCTAGATTGAATCATACAAGATGTGTGTGTATATACAAGAATTCCTTTATTTTTGGTGTTTGAAAGTC
This sequence comes from Glycine tomentella, assembly GCA_007407185.1. NCBI lineage: Eukaryota > Viridiplantae > Streptophyta > Magnoliopsida > Fabales > Fabaceae > Glycine > Glycine tomentella. The sequence continues at coordinate 834,526 of PYAF01002306.1, forward strand.
ATGGTTGTTGAGGTATACAATTCAGTAGTACTGAATCTTCGTACCATATCTCTCCTAGTTAATTAGATTTAGAATCATGGTTGTCCTTGGACAAAAGCATGCTGCAACCTAAATGGTGTTTAGTATTAGTTGACAATTGTTGATGGAGTCTAGTCTTATTCTGTTTATTTCTTCACTTGTTTACCTAAACAAAGATTTGTAATGATGCAATAGCCATTACTAATGAGCAATGAAGACCACTCCTTCAGTAAGAACGTCTGCAGCAGACTTGTACTAGACACTGGCGGATGCACATCGAGAGCATCAGGGGCAATTCCCCCCACAAGCTAATTTTTCCCCCATAAGATAATTTTTTTCAAATGAATGTAAAAATTATGACATAAGAATATTTATTTGCCTTCTGTGAAAATCTCATATAGTTTTGAATATTGTATCTATTCTGTATGTTGTATATGCGAACTTGTGTATCTGTATTTGTAGCTGGCTTTACAAACTTTGTGGAAATAACAAAAGCATGTTAATTTATGGTTACGTCTTCAGAATTTAGAATTGCATCAAGAATAAATAGATCATGCATGTAGAAAATGAAGAGAGTGTGAATGTACTGTTGAAGGCTTATCATGGTAAGAGTGCTTGATGCCTGCATGAGAGTTCTGTCCCCATATTGTGATGATTACTTTGTAAACATACAGTTGCAAGAGTTATAAAATAAATTAATAGATACATCATAATTTGCTGAAATCATGTATAGGTAATAATAGGTGGATCATATTATGATACTTGTAGCCGTGTTTACACTAAAAAACAAATGTTAAGACTTTTTCTAGATTTTTTTTTTCCTTTTTACCTGGCCAATCTTGTTCTAATCTTTTGATGTTCTACATTTTTTTATGGCGAGTTGGAGCTTTAGTGGAAACTTACTTTGAGATTTGAGTTCTCAACTGAACTATTGTTCCATCAATAGCAATTTGAAATCCTGATCTCCTTTCTTTCTGCCAGATTTATATAATTAACCTACTCGTCAATTCATAATTTAATAAAAAGGAGAGCTAGCAAGCACTATGCCAAAAAAATGTAATAGATATGTAGAATTTTTTTGCTTGTATAACATCAGTTTTGACATTTTATCTGAGTCATAACATTGATATATGTTAGTATTTTAGAGGAATAGAAAGATAATTAGTTGTTGGATGGTGATTGATAATTGGGTTTAGGATGAAGAGGTAGTTATAATATCAATCCAGGGACATGTGGGTTATGGGCCACCACGCTTCCGCTGCACCACTATGATTCTTGTTTATAAAATAATTATATTATAGTAAATTAATTATACTAGAATACATCCATAGAAGCAGTCATGTGTAAACTTTAAAACTAATGATCCCGGGACCTGTGGGCGCGCAGTTATGCCACGCTTTCCAGTGAGAGACTCTGATTTTTGTTTATAAATTAATTATATTAAAATACACACCAGCAACCATTTGTAAACTTCAAAATTAACGAACCAAAGTACCTATGAATTATGGGGTCACCAAGCTTAGCTTATAAATTAATCATACTAAAACATTAATACTAATAATCATGTGTAAGCTTAAAAACTAATGAACCAAAAACCTGTGGACAATGATGGATCTAGAAAATGTTGTTAGTGGGAACAAAAAATAGTTTATAATATCATACTAACAACCTCATGTAAACCTAAAAGCTAATGACTCAAGGACCTGTGTTAAGGGTCCACTAGGTTTCCACTGCACCACTCTGATTTTTATTTATAAATTAATCATTTCATAATAAATTAATACTAGCAGTGTTAAGAATCCATGGATCAAAGGGATGAAGATCAAATTAATAAGAGATAGAGAACGTATTGATATTAATGTGATAAAATATTGAATTGATTGAAAAAGATACAAAACTTTGTACATAGATCTCCTATTTATAAAACTATTTTGTAACTAACTCTTTACTGAATAGGTAATAGGTAACTAACTCGTTCACACTTGTTCCTTTGTTTCCTCAGATTTTTCCGACAATTCTTGGCATTATTTGGCATTCATCAGCTGAATCTCTCTTTATTTCGGTTCCTTGCTGCAGCTGGTACAACACTAGTTGTTTGTAATACACTCGGTACCTTGTCCCTGCAATTGATATTTGTGCTAGGAGAGGGTTTGTTATTGCCAAAGGTAAGTCGCGGATCACTTTTTAGTTTTGGAAAGGAAGCCTTAATAAGATCATAATGTTAAGTTTTTATTAGAAAAAATCCAAGTCTCACATTTGCTAAAGATAAAGCTAAGATAGAGTATATAAGTGAGAGACAACCCTTATCTCTTTAAGTTAGTTTTTTGGATTGAGTTAGACCTAAACTTACATTCTAAATAATCTAAAATGATATCAGAATCCTGATGGAGTAAAGTAAGAAATCAGTTATTCTCATAGCTTGTTTACAACATACTTGCACCCAGCAAATAAATTTGTCTCAAGAGTTAGTTACTTCTCTTCAATCTGCATTGGAGCCTTTCTTGGGTTTTCTCTTCTCTTCAATCTCTTATTATTCATTGTTTCTTTAACTTATTTGACTCGTAAGTTATCCTTTTGATGTCCAAAGTCTTCAACTGAGTAAACTTTGCACCTCGGGCAAACGCTTTTTATGTCAAACCAAAATTTCAGCTTTGTGATTCAAAAGCAGTCATTGCCGATGAAGGTGACAAAAGAATAACAAGTCATCCTCTTGACAACATATTCTTGAAGATTTTCAAACTTATCTAGTTTTCATTTATTTCTTGGTGATTCCCAGTGCATCTCATTGTTATTTATCTAGGTTGTAAATAATCAGCAGCATTAATTTTGATTAAAAACATGTTCATAGTAATTTAGTTTCTATAGGTTTATTAGTTTTTCAATACAATTCTTTCCTTCATTTTGCTGTGACACTTTCAGAAAAATGTTAGTTGCATGCCGTTCTAATGCAATTCAATGACACCATTTCCTTGCATGCTGCTAATCCTTTTTGAAAAAATAGCAGGTACAGACATGGCAGTGAAAGAATATTCAGAAATTGCTAGTTCTTTGAACCAAGAACCAAGAATAGGAATGGTTCTACCATTTCAACCTCTTTCACTTGCTTTCAATCATGTTAGCACAGCAAGGAAATCACTATACATGAATTGTTATATTCCAATTTCTTTGCACCATACATGAACTGATAAGTAATCATTTCTCTCATTTATCATATTAAGAGAAATGAGAGAAATGATTACTTGTCAATTCTTTTCTTGAATTTCTGCAGCAATCGAAGATTATCATTTTCAATGTGCTTAATAAGCTTCTCTATGAACATGTGCCTGACATCAACAACCTGTTTCCCTTCAATTTTGTCACCTGTTCTGTTTCCATGCCATCATAAACATCAAACAAAGCTAAAGTAATTCTCTCAAAGGTGGGTAGCCTCTGGATTTCAGCCCATTGTAATGCTTCTCCCTAGCTCGCCATTATCAACTTCTTGTTGCACAGGATTGATGCTTGAAATGCTCCGGAAGGCGGAAGCTCAAGGCACAGCTTCTAAATGAAGACCTTATGCTGCTGAGACATGATATAGAAAGTTCCCTGCTGCGTTTATAAGCTTGATAGTGGCCTTTGATGAAGCAATGCATCATGCCATATGAATGGGCAATTGAACATGCTATTAAATAAAAAGGAATATATTTACAATTTACAAACCTTTTTTATATTATTATTGTAACTGAGCTTTCACTGATACATTAATTAATCACCAAAGTCCATGCTGCTGAGACATGATTGAAAATAATTTAGTAAGAAACAGGAAGGTATACGTCGTCAGCATGTTTCTCTTTTCCACGCAGAACAAGAACATGCCGTCTCACAACCACTCAAAATGATTTCTTTTTAATTCAATGCATTCATCAAAATCACCCGTGTTTGCACCAACAAGCATGAAAATATATCAATGCCCAATGTTAAACTGTGTGACATCCCACATTGCTGAGAAAAGATAATAATGACTTGATGTTTCAGTATAAAGAAAGACTCTCAAGACATTGCATCTCATACCTTTCTCAGCCTTTTGGCTAAGATCAAGTGTAGTATCTGTTCTTATCAGTTTAATATCTGATATGTGGGCCATTGGTCCACACGATATTAAATCAATTTTTTGAAGGGAAGGGTCCAAACTCCAAAGCAGTAGCTTGCTACTGGGATCTTCAATCGTCGCCTATGCTTTGCACCACTGCATTGGCCTGGCGCGCCCTACAAGATAGTTCAACTTGTGATATGCATTAGTTAATAAAGCTTTGGTCTAGACTTTGTTACTAGTGTTATGCACTATTACCCACAGATGCATATTCTACAAATGTGCAGGACTAAGTATGTATCATACAACAGTGTTCATAACTGCAAAATCTACACTGTTCTAATCTTCTAACAGTTTATTGAATCCTTGAAATAAAACGCACCAGAAATTCGCATGGGCTCTCCATTGAAAAGGGAAAAACCATATATCCACGTGATCGCTTTGTGGTTGTTGACTAGATGAAGAGTTGTGTAATTTTTTCCATTAAGAATAAAATTAAAGAAGATGCAAAAGCATATGTCAAATGACAAAAGATAAGTCACTGTCAGAGGCATAACCAAATGACAAGTATAATGGAAAAATTTGCTTTCATGGGAAGGAAATAAGAAGCCGGTTTGAAAAGGAAATTGTTTTAGTTTAAAAAGAATGTTGTTGTATGAGTAAAAGAGTGAAACTAGTTTTAATAATCAAATAATAAATATTTTGTATGGATAGAATGAAATTGACAGAAAATAGAAAGAAGAGGTTAGAATAGAATGATGATCTTGGTATATCTTTGTTGGAAATTTAATATTTAGTAAATTGAAGTATTTGAAATTTCTTTCTCTTAGTGATGGCAGTTTGCGGCTACCAATTTTTGCAGAATGGAGCAGGGTTAGTTTTAGGCTTCATTGTAGACAAGTCAACTCCAAAAGGAATGATTTCTTGTGTTGTTAATTCCAAACTCAGAATTTGACTCAAGTTTTTTCAATATGACACTGTTGTTTGTTTTCTTTGAACTCCCACTTCATTAGGTGGTCTGAATATATAGTTGGACTGAAAAATAGCTACTGGACGATGCAGAAAATTGGACTCAACAAAAATGCTGTAAAACAAAACCAGAAAACATTTTCAGTTTTTGCACACACTTAGAAGAGTTGCAGCGTGTTTAAAGACAAGCTAATAATAAGCCCATGATTGGGCAAAGCAAAAAACACTCATGACTAAGCTACAAAAGCAAGCTTCATTAGCCTACAAATAACTTTTTTTCTTTCTTTCTGAATACAAGCAAAATCAACTTTACTGGCAACTGGACAGTAGAAAACATTTATATAACAATTGCGTCATACCAACTTAATTTGACGGCTATATTCTTTTAAAAGACATATAGGTTATTTTAATGATTGTGTATTAATAATAAAATCTTTTAATTTGATAGATAATATTTTGTAAAACATAATATTATATTTATATTAACATAATTAGTTTTGAAATATATATCAAAATATACCTTAATTTAAGTTTTATATTTCTTTTATTTCAATTATAACCATATAATATTAAGATTAATATATTCTTTTAATAAATCAAGTTTAATCAATCTTATCTTATCATATTTGAATTAAATAAGAGTTGATTAAGTTTTTAGTTCTTAAATTCTTTTTAAATTCAATTTTTAGTCTTTAAACAAAAATTTTGACCTATGAAAGTCACTTAAAAAAGTTACTTAATAAAATTTTAAATCCATTATTTTATTTATTTAATTTTATTTCAAGGATTAAAAATTAAATTTTTTAAAGTTTAGGGACTAAAAATATGAAAAAAAGTTAAAAAAAAAAAACTTAACAAGCTAAATTTTTATTTAAAGACTAAAAACTTTAATAGAAAAAAGTCAAAAAAAGATCTTTTGATTGGTCAAACTTTTATTAAAGGATTAAAAATTAAATTTTTTTAAAAAAAAATAATCACCGTAAAAATTTAGTAAACTCTTTTTTTCTTTTTTACTAGTAAATCCTTTAAATAAATGACCTTGTTAAAATTTCAGGTGATGTAAGATCAAAGATAAATTTCTGCTTCGTCGCATACAACTAGGGCTTGCAAGACACCTGGGCAGAACATACGACTAGGGGCTATCACTATTTTCACTGCTCTGTATGCTAAACACATTTGCAAGATTACATGATTAATCAATTCTTTTTCCTCTTTTTCAAAACCGCATTCTCTAGTCTCCCCCTCCCTCAATTTACTTTCAATTCAAATACCATATTTTTCCCCCCTCAAATCATCAATTAACAACCAAGCCAAGATTTCGTTGAAGAATCCCAGCGTGCTTCCTCGTCATCCCAGGTTTTGATTCACATTCTCACTGAAACCATTCACTCTGTTATTCTGTTTCGTGTAACTAGTAACTGATTTTCGTATTTTCCCTTTCAGTTTTACTCAATTCTCAATATGCCCACACCGTTTGTAGTTCTATTCTAAAGTATTCTTCGCTTAAACAGCAATAATATGTAGACTTTGCATTGACATACCATACAAGTGTTAGTTTTTGGAGATTATCCAAATTTTATTGAAACCAAAATTGCAGCACAAGACGTGCAGCAATCAATACAGTAATAGGGTTTACTTGCAGCCCATGAAATAAATATAGGTCCATTCTTGGTAGTTTGGTAGGGGAGAAGTTTTTTCATGCCCGGGAATCATGATTCCTGGCATCATGTTTCCTGGGAACAAGGAAAATCTGTTTGGTTGACCATAGGAAACATTTAGATAAGTTTCCTAGAAATTGAAGAGCTATATGATATTTTTACCATTTATTTTAATTATTTATCACATTATAAGAGTAACATGATACTTTAATCATTTACCACATCATTCCCACCTCCCTCCATGGGAAAGTTTTCGTGGGAAATTGGTTAAAAAACATTCCCAAGAAGTTCCCAGGAATCTTATTTTTTTAAAACAGATACCAAATATGGGAATTAGATTCTCAACCCAAGATTCCCGGAAAACTCAAAACTTCTCCCCTACAAAACTTCTGTATGAGTTAAAATGTAAAAGTGCTTTTTAGTTATTTTTTTTTTTTTTCCAATTAACTTAGTTGTTTGTAGCACTAATGCATAATTTGTGTTTATTTGTTGGATTAAATTGCAGGGACTCAATGGGCACCGAATTTGAAACAATAGAGGCAAGAATTACATCTATGCTTCCCCAGCTCCAATCTGAGTGTGGCATCCTACAGAGAATGGTGTACAAGAATAAGAACCAGCACCGGCGCAGCTCCTATTTCCAGCGTCTTTTGAAGGTTCACCACTACATGTTACACACTACAGTTTCACAAATGAATTACTTACAAATTGCTTAATGTTTTTCGCAGTTTTTTTCTTAATGTTTCACAAAGTTTTTTTTTTCTTAAAGTTTCAGTTTTTCTTTTTTTCTTGTAGTATACAAATTTTAGATGTGATTGCATTTGTGTGGAAAGTAGAATGGAACATGTGCATTTACATTTGAGTTTTCATGTATGTCATATGTATTTATGTCTTTTTGGGTTTTGGTTGTTTTGTATTGGAATTTGTAGGTTAGGAGGGATTTAAGACTTCTGCAATCGGCAAACATGGAGGAGCTTGTATCATCATGTCTCCTTGTTATCAAAGGAGATAGACCAAAACAGAAGCTTCATCTTTTAGGGAGGTAGGTCTATATTATTTCAAACAATTATTGTACTTGATGTTTCCCAATTCTTGTACAAAGAATTGACTCAGCTATAAAATTATGATAGCTCATAGGTAGTATGATTGAATGTTTAAAATATGTTGTGTTTATCCAAGGCAATGAGAAATAAATGGAAAACTTTAACGTTCTCATTTGACAAGATCTCATAAAAATTGGACATGACAAATTTTAATATTCATGTGAATAGTTTTGATACTGTAAAACATTATTTAGTCCTGCAATTTGTGCACGTATGGTTTAAAAAATGTGTGGATATAATATGGATGTGGCAACATTATTTTTGCAAAAAAATATTACAGTCCTGGAAGTGATGGTTTACCTCTTGTATAACCAAGCATCTCATGGTCATACTTCATTTTTTAATTTATTTTTGGTTTTTGAAATAATTTCATGATGAAATTTTCTCTTCAGCATATGATGATATCATAATTTATAAGTCCTGTCTTGTTGATGATGATAGTGTTTTACAGCTTAAAAAGGAGAAAATGTGATGGTGAAAAACATAACTTTATGGAGCGTCTGTTAGGAGCTGCACGCTTACTAGCCGAGGTGAAATTGCAGATAAATATTATTGTTGCTCTAAATTCTAATTGTTTTCCTTACTCTGTACAATAAAATAATGTGTTTATACTGTGGTAGCTCATTAGCTGTCCTCTTTCCATGTATACAGTATAATTTAATGAGGATTTCACACAAATTGTTTGATACTAATGGAAATCATTTTTCATAATAGATTTAATTTTGTATTGTTATTTTTATGGAACCTGTTCTCCTATTTCAATTTGTGTTCTGTTTTCTTATGCAGATGGTTGAACCAATACTGAAGGCTGCTTCGTATCCTTCTGCTACTTGTATTGTGTGATGTGTATTTTAATGCTTGGCTCATTTATTATATATAATCTTAGTTTACTTAATTGGCCATACTCTGATCATGGCATCAAGCTTAAAAAATCTATTTCGTTTATTTCATACAATGGATACCAGTTGGTACTTGGTGTTACCAAATAATATAACATGCTCCATAATATGATTGTAGTATTCCTTTTCATTTGCTTTGCTTTGCTTTTTTCCCCTGTAACTTCAATGCTATTTGTAAAACATAAGGAGTTTACTTGCATATACTAATTCTATATAATAAAGCATTTATGTTCACTCTTTTGGTTTGATCTAGATCTTCATTTAAACATGGACTTCTTAGTTCATACTTGCCGATGTTGACGTCACCTTCCCCTTCCCTTCATACAGTCGTAGATTATGTTGATTTTGAAGTTCTACATTTCTGAAAGCTGATTCCAATTATGATTGGTTATACTTTAAAGAAGTAGAATACACAAACCCTTGAATTTTTTTTATCATCATTAATGCCAGTAGTACTAGTGACCTTTAGTATTTTCCTTGAAATTTTATGATAATCTGTTACAATTGCAACATAAAAGTTCTTTCCTTGACTATTTAATAGTGAGGTATCTGTGTTGTTTGCTCAATCTTTTTTTATGGGATTTTCTCTGACAATCATGGCTTTGCTTGCACGACTTCGAGTTCTGGTTCAACAAGTAAGTTTCCCAAGTTTATGTATTGTATTTAATCTAGGTTTTATCATTTTTTAAGTGGGAATTTATTTAATGTGGATTGAGGAACACTGAGGCAGAGGTTATTTTTAAATTAGCTGGAAAGTAAAAGTGATATTATTAGATTGAAATTAGATACTGTAAAATGAAGATTATTCCTCTCTGTGATCATGAATTGATCTTACAGCTCTATTGATTTAGTTAATTCAAACCTTTTCTTTTTCCTTGTGCAGATACTTCTTGATGTTGTTTCATTGTTCAACATGGTTTCTTCCCTCTCTATAACGAAGCAATCTGTAAAAATAACTCATAATGGAATTGAGGTTAGTTTGTACCACCAAATTCTCCGTTGTATACATTTTTATGCATAGACATGGATATGAATCTAAAATAATATTCTTCACGCTAATATATTCTTTCCCTGCCTTTTCTGATATGTACTGTCGATGCAGGTTTTTAGGGATTTCTACCCTGTTAGTGATGATTTTGTTACATTAGAGTGCGTTTGGAAATCAGACAAGTTTATATTGCTTGAGAGGAAGCATAAAACGAATGATGAAAGTCAAGTTGAGGACTCTGGTGGAAATGTTTCTGTCCAAACATCAGATGTTAATTATAATAGTATTGAGTCTTTTCTCGGGGGTAAGAACCATGATGTGTTTTGTTTCTGTTGTTCCATAATATCAAATCTTCTTTATTTTACTATTTGTGTTAGTTCAGTTTATGGCAATTTAACTGCTTTATAACAACGTCCTTCTAGTTCTTGTGGTGTTTGAAATAATTTGTCTTTTTCATATTACTATATTTCTGAACTCAACAATTTCAGATAAGTATTCAACTCGATTGCTTGCTGATTTGACTTATATTCAATAGCTTCTCTTGTTCTGTTGAGTGAGTACAATTGGTAGTCGATATTCTGTTCTTTTAGTTATTATAAAGCATTGGTCTTGATTGAATTGATCTTGTCATCCAAGAAAAACATTGGCAGAAATTATTATAAGGGATCTCATGAATCATGATGAATAATATCATTGAGAATTTGGTTTTAACCAAACCCAATGGCATTGCATGATCAATGTGACCAACCATACCTGTTGGGATAAGACTAGTGTTGTTGTTTAATTGACCTTTTCATCTTTTGTTTGCTATACTTTGATTTCTAGAGTTCTTTTTCATTAGGCTTATAAATTGGCATCTCGATGGTTCACAGTTTTTGCAAGTGATTTGCATGCATGAAATTGAATACAAACCCCATAAATAAAAGAATTACTTTTCTCTCACCTTTATTGGTGGCATCACCATTGTATATCCAAAGTTAACTTTTATCTTGTTGGTGCCATTAATTTTAACCAAGGCTTGGTAAATTGTGTTGTGTAGATGATCAGCTTGTCCCTGAGAGAGTAGAAGCAGATGTTGCTGCAAAAGAAGATCCTAATCATATCTATGATATGAATACTGATTTGCTGACTGGCTCATCACAAATTGATGACAAGGAAACTAGGTATAGTGATCAAGACACCACAAAAGCCTTCATCAACGAATCTTCACAAGAGGCTGGTTTGCATGCATCATCAAGGTCTTCTACCAATGATAAACTTCAATCTTGTCCGAAGAAGGTCGCATTTGTCTCAATCAAGAATCTTACATTAATGCGACACAAATCTTAGTGTCTGTTTGGTTGTGCGTTACTAAAACTTGATCCATGTCTGGGCTGAAGCCATAATTTATAGGTTCTGCATATTATTTGATGATTGATGCGAAAATTTGGCCAAAACTTGAGTTCACAAACGTGTGTTTGAAACCCGGTACTAATGTGAAGACATACAACTTCATGGGAAATTGAAGGGGCCAAACAAAGGATGACAAGGGGGATTCACTTGTTAGTTATTTACTGATGTAAATGCAAAGGGTAATTTTAAACATAACTTGGTATACTTATTGTTTTGATTTCTTAGCAAGTCTTTTTAGAATACTCTTTGGTATGAATGAATCATATATTTTATAATTAAAATTAAAAATGCAAAACATTTTTCTTAAATTCAGCTCCACTTTTTGGTCATTTTTTTTATCACCAAAAATAATATTTATTATAATAATAAAAATGAGTACAAGTGTTACTGTTCTATTTACATTGTTACCCTACTACGTATAATCCTGTATAGCCATAATACTCCCTAATATTGTAGTATTGCAAGAATTAGGAATCCATTAAGACTATATAAGTCTAGGTGCCCCTTCACAAAAAGTAATCTATAAAACCAAGCCCCCCTGATTGCAAAACCCAATCCTTATATTGTTGGCCCAAGAATGGAAAGGGATATGAGATCCTTTTTCCAGATTTTTGAGCCATAACCAATAGAAAAAATAGCATCATCCAACATCTTTTGACCATTGAAGCTTTCATTTGAGAAGATCACCTTATTCCTATGGTACCATATGCACCACGTCAATGACATCTACCATGTTTGTCAGTGCTGAGTTCTTATTTCCTTGAGATAACCGTGAGTGTGTTGAAGAAAGTGTGCACTAGGTGTTTTTGGGTAAACACCGACGATGTTTAGTCACGACACTGCTTCCCACAATAGAGGTTGGATTTTGTCAGAACCAAAGAAAAGATGTGACACATATTCCTCACTAGTTCTACAAAAGGGGTAGATTAGGTCATTCATAATCACATTCCTCCTTCTCAGATTCATCTTTATTGGTAATCTATTCTGAATCAGCCTCCAAGCAAAGCATGACACTTTACTTGGAACTTTGACTTTCCATAACTCCTTGAACACACCATCATTATTCTCGACTGATGGCAAACTACTAATCATCTTGTAAGCGTTGACCACTGTGTATCTCCCACTAGGATCAACCCCCCAACACCAACTATCTTGCTGGTTAGGTTGCACTACCACCCTTTCAATGTCCTCTATGAATTTTGCAACCATAACAATCTCTGATTCCCTGAATAATTTCTGTCATTGCAATTGTCAATCCCAACCCCCCTCTGATGCGATCCACAACTGTTGTATAAAGTGATGATGTTGTTGAGATATGTTGTACAAATGAGGATATATCTCCAATAACGACACCCCTCCACCCAACCAACCGTTTTCCCAAAACTTCACTTTTGACCTGCATCCAATGTTCCACTTTACACCACTTCTAAACCAACTCCCCTACTTGGAAGACTTGCAAACAGTACTTAAATCCCACCACCAAATTGAATCGCTATTATTCCTTCTTGATTCATTCAAGGTCCTCCAACTCCCATGTCTGGACTCCAATACCTTCGTCCACAATTCATCCTGGTGGTGAAAAAGATTCCATCGCCACTTTCCAAGTAAAACATTTTGAACTTAACTAAATCTTTCACTCCCAAACTGCCATTCTCCTTGGATAGACATATGGTTTCCCACTTCACCTAGGCGATCTTGATTGTCATTAAAGTCTCATGCCACCAAATTTATGAACTAACAAGGACTATGGTGGGGACTAAAATAATTGACCGTTTTAGAGATGCATGTTTTTATTAATAAATAAGGTTTTGTTTTTACTTTTGAGGACCAAAATATCCAACTGATGCACATGTAAGGATTATATTTATAATTTCTTCATTTATAACTATTTTTGTTGGTATAACTTTTTAAAATAAATTATTTAAAAGTATTTCAATATATTTATCATCAAATTTATTCGTATATAATACTCCATTTTAAAACAAGTGACATTCTAATACAAAATAAAATTTTCACATTAAATAATGTTAAGGCAATTCAGTTTTCAACAAAACATTATATTTTTATTCTAATTATACCTTCAAATAAACAATTAATATCATCTCTAAGATTTTGTGAAATTACATAAATTTCTCCTTTTTAAAAATATTGGACTCACATCCCTTATACATTACAGTAACCCAACTCAATTCTTTGAAAAGTTTTGCCCACAAGAGAGGTTGTCGTAAATGTTAAAAATAAAATAAAATCTATGTAATTTTATGAAATCTCACGAATGATTTATGAAATTTATTAATTTTTTCCAACAATCAACATTTTTTTTTGAAAATTATTGTTTTACACATTAAATTATTTATTATTTACATGATTTATTTTAGAATATAAGAATTAATTTTTTTTACAACTTAATTGTTTCACATCAATGAGTGGTTTTGAATCTTAGTATAATATATTATTCTCTTCGTTTCTATTTATAAGACTTAATTAGTCTGTTATTGAATTCGACTCAAACAAGTTGGTCCAACCGATTGGCCTAAAAATTAGACACTTGATCGATTCAAATCTGCTATTGAATCGCAAATTGCTTCAAACTGATATAATCTAATCGAATTCTAACAAAATCAGTGACTCATAGGTCAATTGTAAACCGATGCACACTTTCAAGCAATAAATTAAAACACCACACATTCATTTAAAAAACATTAGAAATGGAATATTAAACAATTTTTCAAAAGATGCACATTGATGGGTTCCTATCCATGACCCCCTTAGGTGACACACACACACATATACACACCCACCCACCCACCCACACCCCCCCACACACACACACACCCACACCCACACCCACACACATGCCCACACACCCCCCCACACACACATCCATACCATAAATTTACTCTATTTAGTCTCCCTCCCTCTCCAACAACTCTTCCATTGTTACCGATGACCAATGATCGTTCGCTACTGTCGTTCCCCTCCAATCACTACCTATCACTACCACAAATGTCATTGTCACCCACCAAACCTCCTTCATTCCCCTCTCTCCTTTCTTCCCCAAATCCCTTCTCCATTTCAGCAAATAAGAAATTTGAACATAACAAGAACCTAGATTTGTATTAACACATTAAAAACTTAGATCTAAAATACAAGCTCAACACAAAAAAAATTCAAATCATGCAATCAATTATGAAAGAAATGAGGCACAACATAACAAAAACCCATATCTGAATTAATGCATAACAAACAAACACTGATTGAATTAGAAAAGCTTCAAATGTTCAAATCTAAATCATACACTTCTTAAAAATCAGAATACTCTAGGCGAGGGGGTGGGCAAAGTAGATTCACAGTCGCAGGATGATTAAAGCGCGATGACGACAACCTTGTGATGTTTTTCATTCAGTTAGACCTTTCAGCGGTTTCAATAAAGTATCCACTAATGGTCATTGGGTTAAGCTTCTTTTCTTATGGGTTATAGATTCTCACTTCAGACGGGCATCTCTAAACGTGTACTTGTTGTAAACTTGATTTCCAACCCTTAAATTACTCAATTGGTGTCTTTGGGACAGCCTTAATTGGAACTCGATTCAATATGTACACTGCCGTCTTTAGTGCTTCAGTCCACAATGACTTAGGAAGCTTGGAAATACTAAACATACTTTGCACCATGTCCATTAAGGTTTGGTTTCTTCTTTTTGCCACACCTTTCTGATCCGGAGAACCAGGCATAGTGTATTTTCTAATCTGGAGAACCAGGCATAGTGTACTGGGCAACAATCTCATGTTCTTGAAGAAACTTCACAAATAGATCAGGTGCTTGTCCATTCTCCGTGTATCTACCATAATATTCATCACCTCTATCAGATTTCACGAACTTAATTTGCTTTCCACATTATTTCTCCACTTCGGCCTTAAAAACTTTAAAGGCATCTAAAGCTTCATCTTTAGAATGAAGTAAGTAGAGATACATATATCGTGAATAATCGTCTATGAAGGTGATAAAGTATTTTGGACTACTTGCGTCCATATCTGGACAACAAATATCTGTATGTATGATTTCTAATAGATTTGAGCTCCTCTTTGCACCTTCTTAGACTTGTTAGTTTGCTTACCCTTAATGCAATTTATACAAGTATCAAAATCAGCAAAATCCAAAGTACTAAGTACCCCTTCATTTACTAATCTCTTAATTCTCTCG
>PYAF01002306.1:861473-901470 GCA_007407185.1 Glycine tomentella
AAGGTGAGGCTCTTGTATGAGACAGTGGTCTCAAGAGTGGAGAACCGTTAGGGCAAGAAAAGAAGGAAGTGTCTATCCTTCTTATTGAGTGAATCTTGTATGAATTCTTTAGCAAAATTAATAAGAAAGGAGTGCGTGTTATTCAGAATTTCCTATTGATCGAAGGTGAATTGAAATCTCAATTCTGAGATTGTATCAGTCTCTCTCTTTTTTTTTTTTTCTCTTCCTCAAATGATTGCATGTATGGTTATGCATCCTGTAGATGAAGATAAATTTTGTGCTCATATATCCATTTCTACCTGTTTTCTGACATTTGATTGTAAATTTTGGTTGGAAGGTTGGAGACACCAAGTGTCAAACTATTAGGCATCATCTTAATCATCTCTGTTGGCATATTATTAACAGGTATTATATCTTCCTTCACTTCTACGATAGTAATATGAAAAATATCCCCCTATTATTAAAGTTTTAAGAGATAAGGGGAAGGATATTGGATTAAAAGCCCAAGAGTGCCAGAATGAACTGGGAAAGGATATTAGGAAGGAGGGGTGGCTCCAAAGTAACTGCCTGTACACATGGAGTAGGGAGGTTGGATTTAGATTTAGAGTACATTCTGTCATGGGAGGTGGGAGGGAGGTACACAAAAGAAACGATGAGATGATTGAGAGGTTAAGGAAGAATTGAGTGGTAAGATTTGGGAAGAAAGAGATCCATTGAAGAACCTCCTGTGTTTTCTTTATTACATTTCTGGTACCTATCATATATGCTATTTCAATATTCATTTATTTTCACTTAAGAATTCAGAGAACCTGAGCCACTTTGGTTTTCCTACAAGCTCAATGATTAAGTATAGAGCAGGGGCACCTTCCAAGAATAAGCAGGATCACTATCATGGATGTTTCCATCTTTGCTTGCCTCATTGAATATATTTCTGAATTTTTTGGTGTGAAAGATTTTACTTCAAGTCCAAAATGAAATAGCATCCAGACAGAAGTTAGGAAAAATATTTTATTCTAATAAGTTAGTTTGGAGTGTTGTTTTTTTGGTGTATTAATTTGAAGGTTATAAAATGTTGTCAGAATTTAAAACAGCCAATAGGTTCTTCATATTTTTGTTGGAATTCTCTATCACTTAAAAGTATTGGTTTTTCCCATTATTGTTTTGGAACAGTGATAAAAAAAATTGTGAGTTGAAAGATTCTCAATTTATATTATTTGTTACTGTTAGCATCCCCCCTGGTCTCCTCCAAATGAATCTTTTTTTTTTTATGAACCTCCAAATGAATCTTGATGTTTAATCTTCAACTAAAACTTATCAAACTTCATTTTGCAAGACTTAGGAATTTATATTTTATACCACATTTAGAATTCAAAACTTCCAGCTTTAGTTTTACTTGGTGTACTGCAGTTGCAAAAGAGACAGAGTTTGACTTTTGGGGATTTGTACTTGTTATGCTTGCTGCTGTTATGTCTGGGTTTCGTTGGTGTATGACTCAGATCCTTTTGCAGGTATTGTATTTTCATTTTCATTTCTGCGTATATTTGATATCTAAATGTCTCTTAGTCTATGTTCACAAAACACAGACCCACACAAACACATTCACGCTCTTATTTTTACTGCTTTTGTTGACCATACATACTGATACATTGCTTCATTTTGTTGGGTTTTGGAACCTGATTTGCATTCTCGCCATTTGTGTTGAACTGAAAACCAAATTGAAAGAAAGAAGCCTATGGTATGTGCCCTGCATAACTTCATGTCAATAATTTGTTGAAAATATTAATCTTGTTAAATTATATGATATTTTGGGGGTCAACGATTTCACTTAATTAGAATTATTGATGTTTTTAAATTTATTTATTGTTGGTTTTGATCCATCAATTCATAAACCGGACATTAAATTCCACCAGTGTATCAATTTTTTATCGACTGTGTATTCTTTCTGCCCTTTCTGAAGACTTGTTCATTTCTATGACCAAATAGTATAACATAGCAGGTTCAGAAAATGGCACATTATGCCTGGTATTTGTTCTTTCTTTGCCTAGAGACATCACTTATAAGTCTTGCAAATATATTTTAAAGCTACTACCGTTTAGACCAGATAGATTGACTTACCTTAATAAACTTGAAAGCTGAATTACATTGCAATCAGTACATTTTTCAATTCTGGAAACTTACATTTAAGCACAGGGTTATTGATTATGAAGCTCCAGAAGAAATTCATACATGTAGTTAATAAATAGAAAATAACATATGGATATGTTGATTTAAATAATCAAGAAATTAGTCTATTTCCTTTGATAAAAGAATTTAATAAAAGGGAAGACCGATACTGGAGGATCAGGAATCCTCCTTACACAGCCCCCAAATCAAGGATAAAAGGAAAAGACCAGAATCAGCTCAAGAGAGCACAGAGCACTCATAGCACTTGATGTGGGCCATGAAGTTCTAAAATTATAGTGTGTGATTATTTATTTGAAGACTTAGCGAGGCTAACTTTTTATATTGACATATTCCAGTCCAGTGTTTCCCGCTTTCTAAATTCTCACTCCATCTAGCATTGAATCTTTTTCTTTTTTGGCCCAATTTTACTTTCCAGTCAGAATTTTTAAGTGCTGTTATATTTTAGTAAAAAAATTATATGCTTTTTCAAATGATTTCAGGTCTTAAAAATCCACTTGTCCTGATGAGTTATGTAACCCCAGTAATGGCAGCAGCAACTGCCCTTCTTTCTCTTGCATTAGATCCATGGGATGAATTCCGAGAAAACAAGTACTTTGATAATTCATTGCATATTACTCGAAGTTGCTTGCTGATGCTTCTTGGTGGCACACTTGCCTTTTTTATGGTAAGACTGTAGATTTCCTTTAGATGTATGCATACTCTTTTATCTCTCTTTCCATGCGTCCCAACACTCAAGGAGGAGTTTAACGTTTTTATACTCATTAGTTATTGTTTGACCTGTCCTGAACAGGCTTTTACAGTCCTATTAGTTAACTTTAATCTTTCTTCATACCAACATTTGGATCTTTATCTTCTTGCAGGTACTAACAGAATATGTTCTGGTCTCAGTAACTAGTGCTGTCACAGTCACAATAGCTGGGGTTGTTAAGGAGGCTGTCACCATATTGGTATCAATTATGTTTTGGGATGATTTCCGTTTGTTGATATGGTTCTCAAGAGCTGCTCCTTATTATTCATTGAAGTATTTCTAGATTACCTAGTTCCCCTTCTGTGATGTAATTGTATCAGGGTTACATTCATGCAGCATATAGTTTTATTTACCAAGCTGACCTCACCCAGTCGTATAAGGCTTTTGTTGTTGTGTGCTTTCATTTGTCAATGATATTTTCTTTACTATGATCCTTACTAAGCAAAACATTAACCTTCATTTTATGAAAAAGGAGAAAAAAGGTAAAGGTATTAGCATTCATGGAACTGGTAGTTATAAGTTATAGGAAAAACAATTATACAAATTGGTCTCTTTTATTGATATACTTGTTTCATGTAATGTCCATATAAAGAAACGTTAAAACAAAGAAATTTCATATTTTGGTTTGAGCCTGATGTTAGGGTCCAGCGGTGATATTTCAGAATTAATTAGAGATGTTATCTTTTTACACTTTAGTTGGTTGTTGTATTTAACTATCTTTATTATTGAGATAGGATAATTTGCCAATTCTGTATTGCAGCAGAGTTTGACATGTTATTTAAACTTGAGCAATAACCAATTCTTGAGTTTCAACATCAGCTCATATAGATATGCACTATTCATATAATGAAACAGATATGTATTATTCTACTTATGTAGTGCATTTTATTGAATGTATATATATATATATATATATTAAATTTTTCTCACATCTGGGTTTGCTGGTTGTACATCTACTTGAATTTAATATTCTTGGTTTATGTTGTTTTTGTGTAGGTTGCAGTATTGTATTTTCATGATCAATTCACTTGGTTGAAAGGATGTGGCCTATTAACTATTATGGTTGGTGTCAGTTTGTTTAATTGGTACAAGTAAGTCATCAGCGGCCATATATTTCAAGCGACAATATCTAATTTGTGACCATTCTTTTCTCAACTTTTAATTTATTCTCTAATAAACAAAATTTTTGTGCTATTTTTTTAGCTGCTCTCATGGGATTTTCTGGCTTTTAAACTTTCAGCCACATTGAGGGGGATAATTGAATCCTAATTCCAAAACCCCTTCAGATGCTATCTTCTGCGGTGTATATAATTACATATAGAGGCTTAGGGCTTAAGGAAGGGAAAATTTTATTGCATGCTATCTGTAGTTGATTGCTTGTACTTGCACATATAAGAAGTTCAATGCCACTTCATATGCTGAGCACTAGAGTTCTCATTTATGTCTTTGCATGATTTGCATGCTAATGGCTATTATTGAATCTTACTGTGCAGTTTCTTTTTATTTCATATGCCAAATATTTTAATTAATATTTCAACTTTAATTGAAAAAATAAATAAAATGGTTTCTCTTATTTATTACTTTTTGTTTCTTCATTATTTCAAGAAAGAACTTGTGTCATTCGTCATTAATATATTTCTTTATCAGAGAAACTTATAGAAAAATAATTAAACCACTTTTTTATATGCCTAAGTTTAAAACAAGTAAAACAATGGCATTACAAGTTTTTCGATCTAATAATATAACGTACTAGCTCAAATTACATGTTACTATGTAATCCTATACGCATACTATCTAGTTTACCAAAGCCAAACTAGAGTTTCTCTCAGACATAGTAATATTTCCTATCCGTTTAATGCTAGTCATTGAATGTGTTTGTTATTTTTTTGAAAAAAATTCAGATACCTGAAGCTTCAGAAGGGACATGCTGGTGGCAGTGATGTGGAAGAGGATTCAAGAGATTCTGCAGCTAAATATGTAATTCTTGAGGAGATGGATGAATAAGAAGATGGCATCTGAAACCATTTATGCACCAAATAGTTCAAAGCCAAAGTAAGCCTTTTCTCAGATGCCAGTTAAATGACACAAATCATTGTCTAATCTTTTATACATTCACAAATGCATGTATTGTCGCTTCATACTATAGTATTCAACTATTCATCCTGAAGCACCAGATGCTTCATGTTATCATAGATGAAAATGATGTCTGGAATCATGCAAATTGAAATTTCAATTATAACAAATTTCTTATTTTTGCATTTATAAGGAATTTGGAAATGCATTTACTTATGAAGCATAAATTCTATTTTGTGGCTGAAATTTTAATATATGTAGAGTCTTTATGAGTACATTCCAGATGTTGCATTGTTGTCCTTAATTTGATTACAATTCTCAGTTAACTATTCACTGAAGCCTGCTTTCTTGAATTATATATATATTGAAGCAATGATCTCTAAAGACCTATGGGCACAAAATAATCTTCCAGCAACATGCAGTTGGCCTGCACCATCTCATCTTTTCGAGAGACGCGTGTTTCTGTACCCTGTTGGAATTGTGGTGTCAAAATTCTTTTGAAGTTTCTTTGAGTGAACAAATTTTTGAGATATAATGCACTCCTGCGATCAACATCACTTATATTCTGTAAAATTATGTACTCAAACAGTTAAGAGATTTTGGCATTTTTTGGAGTTGACAAGGTTATATGTTGCAGATCACAACAGGTTGTAATAGATAAAAAAATTTCTCATTTTTGTTTTCTAGTATGGAATTGTATTTTTTATCATATTTCCAGTATTTTTCTAGTATATATTAAATGCAGTTCTTAATTTCTTACCAACACAAATTGGTAGTGGCTATTCAACAATCTTTACTGGAATTTGAATTTCATTTTTATGATGGAAAAGCAACTTTTAACACCAACCAGACTTCTATCTCTATGACAGCATCTACATGTAGTTTGCTTATAGGCTGTCAATAATCTATAGAACCTCTAGAAATACAAGTTGAAAGTAAAAGAACAGGCATTAATTAGCATTGTTGAAAGTATGGCAAGAAGGAAGCTTACTTGTTCTGGGATCATTGATTCATTGCACCAGCTGATTCAAATTATGCTAAAGAAACCAATGAATCAATTGGCCACTACTAATCAATCTTTAGATGTCACAGGGTGGTAGACCAATCCCCACAACTCCTAAAACTGCACAATAATCTTGTACCACAGTGACCTTCCAGGAATAAGATCTAGGCCGAAAATTAGAGGCCAAAGATTCTTGTCAATTCAATATCAATATCAACAGTATCTTTAACCCAAGTTAATTGAAATCAGTGGTAGATGAACATAATGATAGATCGGAAATAAGATACAGAAAGAGAAAGGGAGAGAGGAAGAAAAAGTGGAAATAAGATAAAAGAGAGAAAAAATAAGTTAAAATAACATAGGAGTGAAAGGAAAAGGGGAGAAATTAAGAGGAAAAGAACTAAAACAAAGGAACGACTAGAACATAGAAATACTAATGGGTTTAATCCTCCACCAAACTTATTATTTTTCTTCACTCCGTTCTAAAACATACATTTTGCTAATCTATATCTCACTCCATTAGGTCTTGTTTAACTACTTTTTCTCAGGTAAATTTCGGTCGACCTCTACCTCTCTTTGTATCGAGCTCTTGGTAACAAATTCTTGTTCTTACGGGAGCATCCAGTGGTCGTCTCATAACGTGTCCAAACCACTTCAATCTATGTTCCTTCATCTTTCCACACACCGATACCATTGTTACCTTTCATCGAATATCCTCATTTCTTATCTTATCCATTTTCGTATAACCATCATTTACCTTAACATCCTCATTTCTGCTACCTCTATTTTATGTTCATGTTGCCTATGTGCTGGCCAGCATTCTGCTCTATATAACATTGTCAGTCTTACAACTGTTCTATATAATTTTCCTTTTAACTTAAGGGAAATTTTGCGGTCACACAAAAATCTCGATGCACTCCTCTATTTCATCCACTCTGTTTTGATTCTATGATTTACATCATCATCAATCTCACCATCTTTTTGCAAAATTGATCCCAAGTATGTAAAAATATCTTTCTTGGGTACCTCTTGACCAAGTAGATGCACTGTGTCTTGATCACTATCTCTTACCCGTGAAAATTCACAC
Source organism: Glycine tomentella (assembly GCA_007407185.1). NCBI lineage: Eukaryota > Viridiplantae > Streptophyta > Magnoliopsida > Fabales > Fabaceae > Glycine > Glycine tomentella. The sequence goes on from PYAF01002306.1 coordinate 868,569, forward strand.
TTCATATACTTCATCTTGCTCTTGCTTATCGTAAATCCTTTAGACTCAAAGTGTTTCTCCACAATTATTGGCAAAAAATAATAATATTTCTCTTTTAATAATTAATTACGAATTTATTGTAGTTTGCAAACTATTTCCGCATCTATAGAAACAAGTCGCGCCCCACCTGGGCGTGACTGATTTCGTCGCTAATTCGATATCTAAATCTATCGCTAACACTTTTTGCGATAGAATATTGGGCGTGACCACAATATTCAGTCGCAAAAAGTGTTAGCGACTGAAATAGAGACTGAAATTAGCGTACGACTATAAAATCAATTTTTTTATTTACATTATAATTTTTTTCAATTTTTGAAATTAGCATACCTTTTTTTCTTTTACGATTAACTTAATCAAATTATTAAAGAAAAGAAATTAATATAATAATTATCCAAAAATGAAAGTTGCTTTTATAAATTGTTATTTAATATTATTAATTGTTATTTTTATCTAATTTTAAAGTATTTTTAGAGCGATCTTCATCATTGAGTTTTAGACCGACTTTGAAGTCGTATATTAATAATAATAAAAACTTAAAGTTGTAAAAAAAAATGATTTTAAAGTCGTACGTACGTTTAAAAAAATTATACTGCAAATTTTTTAATGATTTCAGTTTAAAAAAAATAAAAAATCACAATATTGTGGTCACAACACTAATTTCAAAAATTGAAAAAATTATACTGTAAATAAAAAAAATTGATTTTAAAGTCGTACAATAATTTCGGTCTCTATTTCAGTCGCTAACACTTTTTTGCGACTAAATATTGTTGTCACGCCCAATATTCTGTCGCAAAAAGTGTGAGCGACTGAATTAGCGATGGAATCAGTCACGCCCATGTGGGGTGCGACTCGTTGCTATAGATGCGGAAATAGTTTGCAAACTACAATAAATTCGTAATTAATTATTACGAAAGCAATATTATTATTATTTTGCCGACCTCAAATACTAAGCATAAAGAAAAAAAAAATACAATTCTTGCTTGTATGCAAGATTCTGACTAGGTGATATACATCCCTATTAAGAGTCTCACATCGAGTAGAATAAGTTAATAAGTTAATGAGGTATTTAAACCATCAAATTTTTTCACCTAATGAATTAGTATGTTAGGTTAGACTTTTCTCTTAAACTTCTCTCTTGTGCTTAAGTCCTAACTATTACTTTCACAAGGAGTTCAGATTTTGCTTGTTGATGATGTGGGGGGTCTTTACTTCTAGTCGTTCATTGTCTTCTTCATTTGATGTTTGTTGGTTTTGATTTTCATAAATTTAATGTTTTAAAATGATTTATATCATTATTTGGTAATAAGATGACATGCTTTATTTTCATTGTCTATTTACTTGTATATTTTTTTCACATTTTTCTTGAGAGATTATTGATAAATGTCAAATTTGTCGAATTTTTATATGCATTTTGTCCTTAGTTAAATAATGACATGAAATTCCTTTTTCATTTTTTTGGGAGACGACCTGAACGATAATTCAGTTACTACATTATGATTAAGTTATACTTGACCTATAAGTTGGATCTAACATGAAAGAAAACCCTAATAATTATTTGGTTATTTATATCACATTTTGATTTTGGTTTAACCAAGGTGTAACCCTTCATTTTTATATATCTTATATTTTATATAATGTTCGAGTAGGATCTCAAATAAAAAAAAAAAGAAATTAATTAATTAGCATTGACTAAACTGACTCAAAAAGAAACGAATTTTATGACACTTTGACACCATTTAAAGTCGACTTGTCTTTGGCAGAGTCAGCTTTTGATTCACGCTAAAGACTTGAAAAGAAGGTAATCAAAGTGTCGTCTCCTACTAAACGACAAATGGGGAGAAGGAGTTATCACACAAGGTGATGCCTCCGGTAGCCTACATGAAAAAAAAACAATTAATGCAATGTAAATAGTTTACATACCACTCTTGTTGGTAAATATTTTTTTTAAAAAAATATTATTCTTGGGAGAAAATTGTATAATGTAGGTGACCAAGAGCATATAATTAAATTGAAAATTTTATGAACTTACTTAAAATTTCCTAATTTTAAAGGACAAATGTGATAGAACATTACCTTTTCATGAACAAAATAATGGTTCATGTAACAATCTAAAAATTTATTCTATGTTTATATTTATTTAGTTACTTAATTAATTATTTTCTTATTTTATTTTATTTTATTTTTATCTTTTCGAAAATATATATATATATATATATATATATATATAATTAAGGTAGAAACAAAAGAAACTAGATATATATATATATATATATACATCATATTTCATTACATACCACTTTCTAGATTACATTCATTTCATACCATCTCTATAATACATTCCTAATATCGTAGTGTTTCAAACAGTTTTATTTATTTACAAAATACACAACCCTTCATTCAAACATAGTCTCCAGTACTATCCTCTTCACTGAGTACGATTATAGGGTCTGTGACCGGATTCGGATTCATAGGAGTAAATTGAAAGAACGAGTCGGATGGATTAAAGTCTTCACTAAAAACAGAAATGGGAAAATGGGCGCCGAAGTAGATGTGAGCACGCAGAACTGGCTGCATAGTGACTACATAACAGTTTCTGACTTCATCAATGTACCAAGCTATGTCCATTGCATCAAGGAATAGTATGATTGAAGCCATCTAAGATAAAACATCAAATAAATCTAGTGAGAAATAAATTTCTCAGTAGGCAAATCTAAACCATCAAGCATGTTAGAAAGGTTAGTAATTAAATCAGCATATTTGAATAAATACATACAATGCTTCAATGATGGAATGAATGCATGAAATGGTCACAGGTGCACATGGCCTTTACATATGTACAGTATGTAGGAATGCTGCGGCCGTCTTACGCTAATCATGCATGAATTTCTATGTATTAGCACCTGATCTATTGTAATATCATAGGCCCGGTCTCCAATATTTGAAGCTCGGGTTAATCTCATAAAATTATAGGTCAGGTCTCAAAATTTGAAACTCGGATCAATCTTATTCATATCTCATAAATCCATAATATAAGGAAGATATTCTTCTTCCATAAAATAAGATAAATAACATTTCATACCTTGTCCACGTAAGATTGTATCAACTAAAATAAATTTAATATTTATGAGCTGTCAATGTTATGCTAGTGTTTGATATATATTATATAGCCAAGATCGCGTTGGGGAAATAGTTAGAAATGATTTAATTATCATAGAAACATATTAAACATTGTCTTCATAATAATTATAACCTGGATAATCAGCTTAGTAGGTTAAATGTGATTTAATTTATATATATATATATATATTTATATTTATATATATATATATATATGTATATATAAGTATATATATACGTAAATGAAACCTGGATGGCTTGCATGCTTGTGGTAGGAACTACGTGGCATGGTCTTGAGCAGATTAAGATGTTTTGGTTGAGTGGTATTACCGAGAACTAAACAAGTAGCATTTCGGCAGTGCGTAGATTATTTACTTAACTTGGATATATGGCTGGGGTTGCAGTTTTTAGAGGCACCGAAATAGGATTATCATAGCTAGTTTAACTAGGTGAACTAAGTGTAGTTAAATTCATATAGCCAGCCGAATTGGTGGTTCACATATTCGAGTTAAAACGGAATTTCCGAGCTGCATGGTTTGTGCATGGCTCGTGGAGTTATACGGAAGTGCCGAGGTAGTTTAAAATATTAACTAGAGTTTATAACAGAGGAGCTGAGGTAGCAGAAGTGCCTAGATGAATAACTCAAGCTGGTACGTGAATTCCAACGGAAAGCCGAGGTGCATGAGTGGGTGACCGAGTTGCATGAGGGGTTGGCCAAGTTGCATAAGTAGGTGGTCGAGGTGCATAAGGGGTTAGCCGAGGTGCATGAGTGGGTGGCCGAGTATAGTATGGGCTGAGGTCTGAGTGGAGTCCGGCCATGCCGAGGTGTGTAAGATAAGTATATCCGGTGGTGCAGAGGTGTCGGGGTATCTATAATAAGGGATCCTAATTCCGGCAGTGCATTGATGCCGAGGTATTTATATGGTTTGTGGGCATGGCCGGTTTTTGCCTGGTTGCTGTGATGTGGTACGTGAACTTATCTGAAAAGGCCGTAGTGCAGGATAAGTTTATTAAGCTGGTCGGACCATGTTTATGTGGGAAAAGGTAGAAATATGGAGCTGTTTCTAGTGGTCAATATAGGTTGTCGGGAATAAAATAGTTATTTCTTGTGACTGGAGTAGTGATAAGTCCGTACACGCAATAGAGGTGGTTGGATTTTCTGGAATAGTTTAGGAAAGTTGCACCTACATGAGTACCTATCCTTCTTTAGAGAAAGTATCATGGGGCTTAAACTGATGACCACCTGGGGTGCTGGTAGCCGAGAAAGGTAAAAAAACAGTAGTTATCTTACTTTTTATTTGGTTATTATAACATATGGATATTCTACCAGCTTATTATTGTTTTTAACGTATGTAAAGCCATTGTTCAATATTATTACTCACCTTTTTAATTTAAAATGCTTAATATAGTATTCAATTATTTAAATCCTCTCATAAAACTTCCTATAGTATTAATAATTTAGACTTTAAGAAATCACCATATCATACAGGAATTCTTTCAAGCATAGTTTTCTAATTTAAACAAAAACTAAGTCTAATCAAAGAAACCCCTGATTAAATCTTAAAAAGATTTCTAAATTAAAGATTAAAGCCTAGTCTATCTTTAATAATTTTGGTGGATTGAGTAGTCAGGATGGTTTTACGTAAAAGAAAGAAAAGTAGTAGAAAGTTGAAGAGTGAAAGCTGGAAGTGTTCTGTGTAGATTTTCTGGATGCAGGGGTATTTATAATGGTTTATTTGGTTGAATTTTAAAGAAATTAACTAAATTATAACCGGGTAAGATTTAGTTTAGTTACCATGTGACTAATTTTTGGAAGATTTTTATCTAAACTAATCATTACAAATATTCTTCTCATTAATGTATGCTATTACGTGGAAGCTGTTGAAGGCTTAAGTTTTGATTGCTTGTTCTCCTAATGCCATATGGATAGTTAAGAAGATTTTTCTAGTGATTTGATCTACAGATTTGGTCATCAGCTTCATGAATTATCCTAAAAATTTTACGTTACTAAAAGTTTAGAAATGCACATATTTATCCTGTTTAAATAATAAAATTTTTTACTTATTCTTTTTTAAATTCTATTATTATAATTAAAATATATTTTTGAGAATATTACATACTCTATTATTATAATTTAATCATAAAAATATATTTTTGAGGATATTACAGTTCACTCTATCAATAAATGATTATAAAGACCATTTTTAACATTCACAAAAAAAATAGAAACCATTTTTAAATTTTTTTAAATTTATAAGAACTAAAATAAAATAAAATTAAAATATATTTTATAGGGATTAACAAATATATTAAACCAATGAAAAAACATATAAAATGATATATATATATATATATATATATATATATATGACATATCATATGAGAATAATCATCTTATGTGAAAATGAGAATGATCAATCTCAATTGTTAGATTAAAATAAAAGATCAAGATTAAAATATTTTAAATTCAAATGAAAAAAAAATTAACCATATAATTTTTAAAAGATTTATCAAACAGAAAATCAAATATCTTAAATATTTAATTTATGTCATCCTAAAATATTTCAAACATATCACCAACATGAACATCACCACCGTCATGATTGTTTATAATGCTCCAACTCCTTGATCCCATTTTGAATTGAAAATAATCCTTGATCTGAAACTTGCGTCGGGTTCTAATAAAATCTGTCAGTTCAAATTGAAAACAGTTTTACCTTGGATCAAAATCCTAAAAAATGTGATCAGGAGAGGAGAATTTCATTAAAAATGGTCAACCAGGTTTTCCGATAGAGATCAGTTAGAAAACTTTTTGACATGGTGATTATGGGATCAAGGAGTTGGATCATAACTCTCTTGTCTTTAGTTTTTTCTAACTGATATTCGTCGAAAAAATCTATCTGACCATTTTTAGTGAAATTATTCTCTCCTAATCACGTTTTTTAGGATTTTAATCTAAGGTAAAACTATTTTCAATTTGAACTAACAGGTTTTATTAAAACCCAATGCAAGTTTCGGATCAAGGATTATTTTTAGTTCAAAATGGGATCAAGGAGTTGGAGCATTATAATTTTATTAAAACTAACATAATTAAAGTCAATGAATACTCGTACCAATAACATGCTAAAAAAACACTTTGAAAAATGACTAATTAAAGAAAATACTAATTGAGACAATAAAAGAAATAAACAAACAATACATAAATATTTAGATAATAATATTAATTAGTTTGATCAATAATATCATATATCACCATAATAATTTCTTGAAAAATAGAATACTTCAAACAGAGTCCTTCAAATTCCATCAACCAATCAATTATTACTAGTATCCTTGTGCAACACACATACACACACAAGATAAATAAGTAAACACACAAATTTAATCAAACTTGAACTTAAATTAGAAAAGACAACAAAGTTAAGTTGCGTGTGGAGGAAGCTACAGAGGAAAAGGAGCCACCCCTATAAAGGAACGAGACACTGACCCCACCATGGAGACCACACCACCATCTCCCTTGCTTAGCCACTGACATGAAAAAGAAATATTCCTTTAAATATAGATTCGGTCCATTAAATATCAAGAGAAAAAAATTGAATTCCAATACTTTCTATATAATTCTACTTTAATCTACAAACCGACACAATAATTTAAATATCCCGGTTAACAAAATCATTCACATCCTGGAATTAAGTTTAATGAATTAATCTCATGCTTGATTTGTAATGTTTAAATTTCCTGTAACTATAATCATCGACTAGATGAATGAAAATTTGTCAACATAACAGAAATCACAGATACTGGCATTTTTTCACCAATTAAATTGATGAATGCCATTTGAAACCAACACCAACACCAGAGAAAAAAAAATGCTGTAGAGTAGTAATAGTTGTGTACCTGTGTGGTGAGGCACACTAAGTGAACCACTAATACTTGGGACAATCTTCTATGATCAAGTGACAATTTTGGGGTTCATACCAAGGGAAGGTCTCAGTGAGAGTGGGCAACTTCTTGAGCCATAGCCAACCTAGATTTGGAAAGCATAAATGCTTATCATCCACGGCCACCCCTGCACCTTCTTCACTTGTAGCTTTATGTTCAAATTTAACAATCTGCTCTAGTTGAGGGCAAGATTCTATGTCTAGGAAACGCAGTGAAGAACAATGACAAGCCACAGGAAAAGGGAAGATGCATTTCAATTTGTTGCATGTTTTGATGCTAATGCTGTAGATTTTTGGGAGACAAACTTGTTGAGAGGGAGCAGATAGCTCTTCAACTTCTCCTGCTTTCTTTGAATCAAAGGAAAATATTTCTTCCAATTCATTGCAATCATATACACTCAGACTTCCCAACTCTGGCAATCTTCTAACAATGGTCAAGGAAAAGATTGTTTTCAATTTGTTACATTTTTGGATTAGGAGTTCCTGTAGTTTGGGGAGATAGACTTCTTGAGAGGGAGCAGATATCTGTTCTTCTTCTCCGGCTTCTGCTGAATCGAAAGAAAACATTACTTCCAATGCATTGCAATCCTTTACACTCAGATTGCCCAACTCTGGCAGGCTTCTAACAATGGTCAAGGAGATTGTTTTCAATTTGTTGCATCTTTCGATATCAATTCTCTGCAGTGTGGGGAAATAGACTTGTCGGGAAAAAGTTGACAAGTTTCTAAGTGGTTTTGTTTCTGAAGAAATTATATCTTCCAGTTCATTGCAGTCCAACACATACAGCCAGTTTAACTGTGGCAAGCATGATAAAATGACAGCGAAAAAAAGGTTTTTCAATTTGCTGCATCTCACAATTCCAATACTTTTGAGTTTGGGAAAAGTAACTTGATGAGGAGGAGCTGATAGGTTTCTATGTTGTTCTGCTTCCATTGAATTTGGAGAAATTATAGCCTCCAGATTGTTGCAGTCGGCAACAAACAAGGAATTCAAGTTTGGACAGCTGGATACAAGGGTTAAAAAGAAGATTGTTTTCAATTTGTTGCATCCCATGACCGAAATACTTTCTAGCTCAGGGTAACAAATGTTTTGGAAAGGAGCAAGAAAGCTTTTATGTTGTCCTGCTTCCCTTGAACCTAAAGAAATTATTTCTTCCCATTCATTGCAGTCCTTTACATCTAGTCGTCGTAACTTGGGCAGGCTTGTAACATCTGTCGTATAAAAGACTGTTTTCAGTTTGTTGCAATTTTCAATAGAAATAATTTCCAGTTTGGGGAAACAAACTTGTTGGGAAGGTTCAGACAGGTTTCTTTGTTGTATTGCTTCCTTTGAATCTGAAGAAATTATTTCTTCCAATCCATTGCAATCCTTTAATTGTACTTGTATCAACTGTGGTAGGCTAGGAACAATGGTTGCTGGGAAGATTTTTTTCAATTTGTTGCATCTTTCAATCTGAATAATGGACAGCATAGGGAAAAAAATTTGTTTGGAAGGAGAAAATAGGTTTCTAAGTTGTCTTACTTCCACTGAATCTAAAGAAATTATTTGCTCCCATTCATTGCAATCCTTCACAATCAGACGCACCAGATTTGGTAGTCTTGTAACAACAGTTGCAGAAAACAGTGCTTTCAATTTGTTGCAACTTTTTATGTCAATCGTCCTCAGGACAGGGAAACAAACTTGTTGGAAAGGTGCAGATAGGTTTCTTTGTTGTCTTTCTTCCTTTGAATCTGAAGAAATTATTTCTTCGAATTCATTGCAATCCTTTAAAACTACATATTTCAATGCTGGTAGGCTAGTGATAGCGGTTGCAGGGAAGATTTTTTTCAATTTGTTGCATCTTTCAATCTCAATACTCCAAAGCATAGGGAAACAAATTTGTCGGGAAGGAGCATATAGCTCTCTAAGTTGTCTTGCTTCCTGTGAATTCAAGGAAATTATTTCCTCCAATTCCTGGCAATCCTTTACAGTCAGTTCCTCCAAATTTGGTGGGCTTGTGACAATGGTTGTCAAGAAGATTGCTTTCAATTTGTTACATTTTTCGATCTCGATCTTCTTCAATTTGGGAAAACAAACTTCTTGGGAAGAAGCAGTAAGGTTTCTATGTTGTCTTGCTTCCTCTGAATCTAAAGAAACTATGCCCTCCCAATCATTGCAGTTCTTTACGACTATTTTTTCCAACTCTGGAAGGCTTGTAACAATGGTTGCAAACAAGATCGTTTTCAACTTTTTGCAACTTTCAATCTGAATCCTCTGCAGTTTAGGGAAACAAATTTGTTTGGAAGATGCAGACAGGTTTCCAACTTGTTTTGCTTCCGCTAAATCTAAAGAAATTATTTCCATCCATTCATCGCAGTCCTTTACAATCAACTCAAGCAACTCTGGTAGGCTTGTAACAATTGTCGTCATAAAGATTGTTTTCAACGAGTTGCATCTTTCAATCTGGACACTTCTTAGTTTGGCGAAACAGTCTGGATCGCAAAGAGGATATAGGTGTCTAAATTCTCCTGCTTGATCTGAATCTAGAAAAATTATTTCCTCCCATTTGTTGCAGTCCTTTACAACTAGTTGTTGCAACTTTGCTAGACTTGTAACAGTGGTAGCAGAGAAGAATGTTTTCAATTTGCTGCAATTCTCAATGCTAATCCTTCCTAGGTTGGGGAAAAATTGTGGAAAAGGAGCTCTTGCATTACCATGCTGTTGTGCTTCATCTGCATGTGAAGATATTATATCCTCCAAGTTGTTACAGTCGCATGCAGACAACTCATTCAACTCTGGTAGGCTTAAAACAATGGTTGCACAAAAGATTGTCTTCAACTTGTTGCATCTTTTAATCTCAATCACCCCCAATTTAGGAAAAGATAGGTTTGCGTATTGTCTAACTTCGTCTGAAGAAATAATTTTCACCAATTCATTGCAATCATGTACAGAAAGCTCTCTCAATTCTGGGAGGCTTGAAATCATGCTTGGGAAGAAGATTTTTCTCAATTTGTTGCATCCTTTGATTAAGATCTTCCTTAGTTTGGGGAACACTGGCTGAGAAGGAGCATACAGGTATCTAAGTTGCCCTGCTTGCTTTGAATCCAAGCAAACTATTTCCTCCAATTCATTGCAATTATAGGTACTTGTCAAGCCCTCTTGAACATCAATTGATTCAGAAGTTTCTAGTCTTAAAAATGCCAATTCCCAGCTGGTACAAGTCTTCCCCTTTAAAGTTCTGGCCACTGTCACAATGGCAACAAGCAGTCCTTTACATTTGTCAAAGACTCTCTTTGCCACCTCTCTCAAGTCTTCTGGAGAATCATCATTTATTTGTGCACGTTGCTTGAACAAAGTCCACCCTTCATCTTCATTTAGCATAGACAGTTCAATCATGCTTTGGCAGTTCATCGAAGTGCAAATTTCTTGGTTTCGCGTAGTGAGGAGGATGCAACATCTCTTGTCGTTCCCATTTAATGGAATCCCTATAGCTTCCAAGTCCAGCTTCTCCCATACACCATCCAAGATGATGAGAATCTTCTCGGTCTTTAACCTGTGAGATAACCGTAGTGCCCTGCCAAGTTCAGTCTCTTCGGTCAGCGAGAAAGTGAAGTGATCAGCAATTTGACCTTGAAGATCTCTCACTTTGACATCTTGAGACACAATTGTCATAATCACCCTGTCAAAAAGTTTTGACTCCTCTACTTGCTTCCCCACTACTCTTGCCAAAGCGGTTTACCTGATCCTCCCATGCCAACCACTCCAATCAAATTCTTCCTCTCATCTTGGATTGCCTTTAGTAACTCTTCATAAACTGGCTTCCTAGAATCAAATGCCACAAAGTCTTTGGGAAAGAAGTAATTCATGCTTGAGAGTTCAATGGGGTGTGAAAATGGCTTGAATTTGTTGTTGTTATTGAGCACATTCATTTGCTGCGCCGTGCATATCACCTCTTTTGCTAGAGAATAATTAAATGTCATGTTCAAACAGCACTGGCTTTCTTCCACCTCTGCGCATTTTCGAGAACCCTCTCCACATCATTCAGCCACTCTTCAACTGGTTGCACAATCTTCTCTGCATTTGTAGAGGCTTCTTTAGCACGTTCTTTTATATGCTGCAATGTCTTCTCCAACTCTCTCTTCGATTTTCGAAAATCAATAACAGATTTGTGGAAACAGAATAAATATCGAGCATGACCTACAATTGAATCGACCACGCGCTCTATTATTGTTGACGCCACAGCCGTACCTATTTCAGCCATTTTCCTGCAATCAAAAGGTTTCAAGATTTATTTATTTTCAACATTCTAAAGGTTTGTAAGATAAAAGTCTGAGTGAAAGCCAGAAATATCTACTTTTTCTTTATATTACAGCAATGAAGTTACAATAAAATAATAATTAAAATCAACTTATTGAGAACCCATAAACTATTCAATGTGCATATTTTCTTTCTGCAACAGTTGTTCTTGATATATTAAAATATGGTCTTACTATGATGCTAATGACAACAACAAAGACAAAGATAGTTCATCTCTTCAGTTTCAGCCAAATAGCAATCTTCTTTTCTTAAGCTTAGTTAAATTTATGCTTGCAATTTTTTTCTTCTAGATAATCTCTACCAAACCAAACAATGCCCAACAGATTGAAAAATAAAGAACAAATATCAGTTGGTTTACCAAAAAGAACTCACAGCTAATGAAGGGCACATTATTTAATGAATGTGTAGTGTAGCTGTTCCCACGTAATAGAATGATGAACAAGAATTATATATACTGAAACTAATGACTGTATGACACAACTGAAAATTATGCCAAAAAGGGAAAATTTAGAGCATTTATCTCAATCAACAGCATCAAACATAGCAATTGTCTGAATGTTCAAGAGGTCATCAAATTATAAATTTCAAGGGAAAAAATATTTATAAGCGTAAATAAATTTCTGAATTTGTAGGACGAAAAACATTTCAAGAAAGAAAAAAAAAAAGCAACAGAGCCAACAGCCAAGTGATTTTGAGAAGACAATGCACGTTCCTTTCCTTTGATTTCCCACCACTAAATACATATTATTTAGCAAAACCAGAATCCAAGAGAGTAAAACAAAAACATTGAAAACATGTTTCTTTGATTCCTAAATGATGTTTTTGGTTCTATCTCATCACAGTAAATCCAATCATACAGAAGTCAACTATTAAGTATTACAGATATGAAGCAGTGCAATGCACAATGAATGAGGATAAAACAAACCTTGGATTAAGATTGCAGAATGAACCAGAGATTTTAAGAGAGGCTACTATTGACAAAGATTTATTCATCAATTTGGCAAAGACTTAGTATTAGTTGATAAAGACTTAGTGATGGCAATTATTTACGAAGACTTGACCTCTCTTTAAGTTAACTGAGTAATGGTAGGGGCCATCATGTCTGATGGTGGGTCCAAAAATATTCTTACCTTGTCCAATCAAAAGAATCAACAATGTAATATACTAAAAACAATACTATTACATTCTAAGTGTTTTAGTTTAGTTTAAAAAATAAAAATTAAAGCTTTCATTTTTTTTTATTAATTTGTAAGAGAATTTTTAAAAAAAGGAGTAAATAATTTATGTACCAAAAGTGTCAAGAAATTTAATACCGTTTCTTGATCACACACCACTAACTTTGCACCTTAAAAGTAATATTAAAAATGACTTTTGATTGATTAACAGTTTAAAATTGGTTACTGACATAATCATTAAATTCTTAAGAGAATATATTAAACTATTTCTTAAAATTTAACAACTAAAAATAGTCTCATGCTGCGTAGCTTCATTGGCTCTTTTCCTACATAAAAATAACAAATTAAATCTAAAATATGTTTTTCATCTCTAATATATATTTGACTTTTATTTTCTATTCTTGATAAATAAAAAGATTCACACTTTTACTCCCTAATATTTAAAAACTTTTGTTTTTTATCCCTACATATTTTAGCCATAAATTAACATAGCCATCAAACAGAGAAGGCATGAATCATCATCAACATCCTAATTTTTAGCCATCACTGCATTGTCGTTGCTGTTGCTGTAGATTCGTAGCAGCCGGAGATCGTCGTGGACGGTCACTCGTATTGGACATCTTCCACGTACATATACTTTTTTTTTGTTGTTGTTATTATTAATTGTTATTTTTATTAATTCACCGAAAAATTAAAAATATTAAAAGCATAATGTTAATGGCATATTATTACGTTCTTAAAATAAGATGGCTCCATTTTGGGTGATGGTGGAAGAAGGTTGAAGAAGATGAAGACGAAGATGAAGAGGGCGAGGGATTAGGGTGGTGCAACAGCTGAGTGAAAAAAGTGAGGGAAGGTTATAATATTAGGTCTGAGCATTTACAGATAGTGAAGATTTTTAGCTTTTTACTGTGTCAAATTAATTGTTTGTTTTAAATTTTAAATACTAATGGTGTTAATATAAAGTTAAATTGACATAATTATTCAAAAAATCACAATGACTTTTAAAATTTAAAGAAGCCAAATGAAAAATGATTAAAACATAAAGGATAAAAAAATAACATTTATTTTATTTTATTTATTTATTCATCATAAATAGTTTATTGTTATAATTATTAACACTGTTAATTCATCAAATAGTAAACTACACCAAGTACATGAATCAATCAGCACGAAATTATTTTAACTTAATCAATAATCAATAGTCTCAATTTATTTATTTTATTTATTTTTGTATTAATTTTGAAAACTAATTTGATTTTTTTAAATTTAAAACAAACAAACTCTCTTTCATAATCTTTTTTACCCAATTATGAAAAAAAATTCTTTCCCAATCATTTCTAGCTGTATATCTTTCTATTATTTTTTACTCTTTTTCAAAAATTCATCTTTTAATTATTATCACTTTTGTCACTTCTTTCACCATCATCATTATTTAGAGTCAACCCAAAGATAAAGTAATTAAAGCTTGTCCTTTAGGTCTATCAACAAAAAAATATTTGTTATTAGAATTTATAAAGTAAAAGAAAAAGTACATGGATAAAATGTCACATATTAATAAAAATGACCAAAATATTTAAAATAAAAAACTTCTTTTAAATTTTCTTTTAAATCTTGCTTATCGTCGGATTATGATGTCATTATCATTGTCATTATAATCATCATCACTATATCCGTTTGTCACCCTTTATTTTCATCACCATCATTACCATTGTCATTGATACTATTGGTGGTAGTCATATGTGCTATTGTGGCCGTCAAATTGTGACTTTTATTATCACTATTGATATTACTTACTCCACCATCATTATCAATAGCTTCATAATCACCATCATTACAACGCTACAAATAGTGTCCCTACCACTACAATTACCTTTGTTGCCACTTTCGCATGGCAAGGGACTAAAGCGTTGACAACAACAATAAAGTGTTATGTCACCATTAATTTGTAATGTTCATGATTGTTGACTTCTCGATGGTTCTCATAGTATGACACTTCATTCAACTTCCTTGTTGATCAAAACTCTCCACTGGTCAGAACCCTCCATAGGTAGCCTTTTCCAAGATATCGACAATTTGTTTCGGCTGTGTTTAGAATCAACGACTGTCCCAACAAATCAACATAAAATTTTTTAGCAAGCTTTGTCTTCACTCACACTTTTCCTGAAAAACTTTTCAGAAGATCACTCATCCCATAATTATTCCAAGCTAAACATGCTTAATTGTGGAGTTTTTAAGTGATGGGCTACAGAAAAAGTAGTTACATTTTGTTAGTATATGTAGTACCAATTAATTTTTTTAAGTCATCCTCAATTTACAGTCTTATACCTGCATAACTTGGATCCATCTCTTTTCGGTGTTATTTGTCTTAGTGTTACATGTCCACCAACTTTCACCTGATTCATCCTTAAACCATACTGTACTCAAAGAAAAGTTTGTTCTGATGTCATTCCTCTTACGTTCTTGCCTTAAAATATAAAAACTGTCCATTCAACACCATTTTGATCAAACACATATTTGGATATAAAGCTATAAGAACTTTTGAAAGTATTTTTCCTAAAAACATTTCAAACTTTTTTGTAGAAAAACTCTCTAAGAGTTCTTTTAGCCTACTTAACAAGTCTTTAAGTTAATTTATTTTCATGGGAATAGCTTTCTTTTAAGACAAAATCAAACATCGAATTTCTACACTTTTTTTTAACGGCAATTGGAAATGTGAGAAACAAGAAAATATGTAAAAAAAAAAAAAATTAGTTAACATAAAAGGTATTTTAATGTGTTTTACAAAGTATAATTATTTGTTTTTATATAATTAAATTTATGATAAATTATAAGTATTTTAAATATATAAATTATATTTTAGATTTATAATGAACAATTTAATTTGCGATACATGATTAATTGTTTTTAATTATTATTTTTTCAAAAAATATATTTACATTTAATTTATTAGAACTAAAGACAAAAAAATATGATAATAAAATTAAGGTATAGTTTGAGAGTTGTTGAAAGGAATAGTTTTTACTAATTCCGGGAACCATGTGTAAAATTTCTAATTGAAAGAATGAGGAAACTAAAAGTATCATTCTTTTAAGTTGTATATTCTTATTTACAGTATAAGAATATATGTTACTAAAAAATATTATGACTTGTATATAGCTGATTTTTTTAATGAATAAGAAGAATTGCATATGACTCCAAACATAACATACACATAATAAATATTTTTTAAAATATTAATAATAGTCTTTAATATCAAACAAACTCCATAAAGCATAAAATATAAAATAAAAATAAAAATCAATATTAATAATTTTCACTTAAATTTTACTTTATAATAATAGTAATTGACAAATTGAAGTGTTTTAATAATTTTATTTTAATATTCTTTATTTATTAAAATCTACTAATAAATGAATATTTTTACATTATCAATTAATAATTATATGTTGTCATATAAAATAAATATATTACTCTTAACTTTTATAATATCTCTATATAAATGTGTAAAACTATATGTTTGTTTAAGCCTCCACTCTTTCCAATCTACCTAACATTCACTTTCATTTGAATACTCTTCTTTCATAATGTGAGAACTATAGTCTCCTAACATGTATTGAATATATCATCTTATTTCTTATGATTTTATTATCAATTGCACAATTTAAAAGTGTAACTGAACACAAGAAATCAGTTTCATTTATCTCTCTATATATTAATATTATCTTTAAAATTCAAATATATTTCTAGCATGCACTTAATATATCCTCTTATGCTTTTAAGTGTTGTGAAAACCGGTTCGGCCTGTCCGGTCGGACCGGTTAGACCGGGAATCGGTGCAATCACCGGGCCGGTTTGGGATTTGGACCGGTCATGCTTTGACCCGGCTTTGCCCGGTGAAATCCCGATTTTGTGCGGACCCGGTGACCCGACCGATTTTTAGAACCCGGACCGGTGGAATGTTTTCATCATCCCGCCTTTCCTTCGCCACCGTCGCACCTTCACGCGCACCATGAACGAGGCGAAACTGGAAACCAGAGAGAAGAGGCCAAATAGAAATCCAACCGCATCTGTTGAAAGCGCAAAAAGAATAAAAGAAGCAAGAAGACAACAGCCAAAGGAAAAAAAAAAAGAAGAAAACGCACAGAAAAGAAACATAGTAGAAGAAGACGAAAGTCCAGCATAGCTGCCAAAGAAGAAATAAAAAAAGTGGAGCGGCGCACGGCAGAATGGAAAGCGCAGCAAAAAAGTTTTTATATACATGGGAATAGGGTTTTCTTGCATTTGGGTCCAAATCCATAACATTGCTTCCTGCACTCCCTTTATTATTTTTTATATTTTTTCGGCCTTATTTTTTATTTATTAAAAATTGAATTTTTGTTTTAATTTAAGTAGTTACTATTTATACTTTCTTTTTTGTTAATACACTTTACTTATGTTATCAACTTTAATACTTTAATTGTTATTTTGAATTTTTTAGTATATTTTTCTTAATCAAATAATATTTTTTATATACTTATATATAATATAATTTAATATTTTTAATATAGACCAGGTCAAACCGGGTCAATTACTGACCCACCGGTTGGACCACTGACCCATTGACTCACTACCTCGACCGGATCAATGACCGAACCGATTTTTATAACACATATTTAATTCTAACTTAAATTTTCATATTTTTAATTATTAATAATTAAAATTAACAATATAGTTCTTTATCGTAAATTTATAATATAATTTAAATGTTTAAACATATTTATTTATTACAAAATTTAGTTATAATATAATTTATATAATTAAAACTATTTATTTATTATAATTTATATAGTTATATAAAATTAATATTTATTATGTGTAATATATAAACTTAAATATTAATAATTATTTTAAAATTCATATTCAAGTAATTTTTAATTAATTTTAATATAAAAATGTTTACACCAATAATACATAACAATAAACTCTCTCTTTTTTCTATCATGCCAATGTTTTAATTTGAGTAAACTCATTCATTCCGGAAATATATAGGTGCTAACAATTTGGTCACTAAAAGAGTTTTAAAGGTTAAATAGTTGTTAGAAGTTCCCTCCGTTGGATATATTAGTTTTTTAGGGACTCATTTGCTAATAATACTTAATTTTGAAGTGCTAATTGAATTAAATACATAATTCTTTTAGAAACTAAATTATCTATAATTATGTATTGTTTGAGCTAATTTAACTAAATACATAATTCTCTTAGAAACTTAATTGTCTATAATTATGTACTGTTTGAGACTAATTTATCAATATATTTTGGATGAGACTAATGAAAAGCCGAATATGCCTAATAAAAAAAACATATAAAACTATTTTGTCTCTTAAAATATTTTAGTAATAGCAAATTAAGGGTGACAAATGAAAAAAAGAAGAAATTTTAATATCTTATGTATAAAATTAATCAAAATAAACAAATTTAATTAGAGAATGTAAAGTATATTATATGTTTATCCTAAATATGATTTTAATATAAATTTTTCTATTATTAGTATTAGGGGAATTAAATTTATAAAATAATATAAAGACAATGATAAATATATATTTTAATTTTTAAATAACACTATAAACTTAAAAAAAAAAATACAAAGTGATAATTCAAAGCCTAAATATTTATTAATATTTATATTCTTTAAAAAATATATGTATGTCAAGTCAACAAATCAATCTGTCTTGTTTTTTATATACTGAGTTGACAGGTTAGACAGAACGAGTTTAATCAATTAACCCGCTTAGCCGCCCCCATCATTTTTGGCGAACTGGCGGACTCCACCGGACCAAGGCTCCCAATGTCACCCCTATAGCTCACACTATGGAGTTTGCATGTCAGAAATAAATGAAGTCGCGTGCCACAACAATAATTTCAAAACAATGTAAAATTTGGTATGTTTGGTCCACTTGAGAGCGGTTTACACTAGTTAAACTCGGGTTTAAGATTAGTTTAGTGATGTCAAATCAAGTTATTGACATACTCGATTGAATAATGAACTCGAATCAATTGCAGTGCTGGTTTCTGATCGAATCAACAAGTATGAGCACTTGTTAGTGTCTATACTTTTTAAAGATGAAAATAAGAGTTTATTCATTTTAATTTTTTTAAAAGAAAAAAAAAAAAGACAAGAGAGATGCATATCATTTAATTTGTTATTGTTTTGGGTTTTCCCATTGAAAAAATATACTTGATTGTGAGAGAGAAAACATAAGTAGGAAAGAAAATATGATGTAATAAAAAGAGTAATGGTAATAAAATAGAGAGAAAAAGGAGAGGTTTTAACAAGATGTTTAACACCATATTTGGTTTTTAATTACAAAATTTTATTTGAGTCAAAGATAGTTTTATCAACTAATCAATTTTTTTACTTTTGTGTTTATTTTATTTTTATGGATTGAATTTTACATTTAAATGCTGTCATATCATTTTCAATTACAAATTAAACATGTAATAAATTTATAGGATGTCCAAATATGATTATTCTCTTCCATTTTGGACTGAGTTTTCAAAGAAACTCACTTTGTATATAATGATAAGAAAAAAAGACTCACTTTGTATATTACGTATTTTGATTCAAAGCCATCATCAAACCCGAGAGAGTACCAACACTGACCCTCACCGTCACGTATCCGCCACCAAACCCCACAAACACAGCGTTCCCAACTTGTTTTTATTATTTATACGGTAAACAAAACACAACACACCAACATCATTTGACCATACTCATTGCTGTTCACCATTTTCAATTCATTCCTGGGTAAGATACCAAGGCATCATTCCCTTCCCTTTACCTTTTTCTCTCCTTTGCTTTTAAGTTTTTTTCTTGAATTTTCTGTTGAAAAATCTCCTTTTTAATTATTTTTTAATTATTATTATTGTTTTGCAGTGGTTTGGTTTGGTTTGACATAAATAAACCTTTCAAGATCTCAGAGGGGCAGAAGATCAAAGCCAAGACAGCACACTCTCATATAATAAAGAGTGTCTCTGATAATTTGATCTTTGTTTCTTCTCTTTCTCTCCTTTGAGATTTTTCAGCACCCCACCAAGGTTTTGTCAGAAAAGCTTGAATTTTCGCTTACCCTTTACAATGATCTCTTCATTGAGACAACCTGTTGTAGGGATCAGTGGTTCTGGTCTTCTTTTGAGGCAAAGACATCCAACCCCAATTAAGGCAAGGTCCTTTTTACCCTCTTTGTCAAGAGAAAGGGGTCAAGAATCTCTTGTTTCAGTTCAAAAGCCACTTCACATTGCTGCTTCCCTTGGTGTTGGAAATTTTGTGTCAGTGAAGAGTGATGATGACAAGAGGGGTGATTTAGTGAAGTGTGAGGCCTATGAGGCAGACAGATCAGAGGTTGAGGGTGCAAGCACACCATCAGAGGCTGCAAAGAAGGTGAAAATTGGGATATATTTTGCAACCTGGTGGGCTTTGAATGTGGTGTTCAATATTTATAACAAGAAGGTTTTGAATGCTTACCCTTACCCTTGGCTTACTTCAACTCTCTCACTTGCATGTGGGTCTCTTATGATGTTGATCTCTTGGGCCACTGGGATTGCTGAAGCCCCCAAGACTGATCCTGAGTTTTGGAAGTCTTTGTTCCCTGTAAGTTTTGAATTGGTTTTTTTTTTTGTTTGTTTGTTTGTTTGTTGAGAGAAAGAAAAATTGATGGGAGGAAGTGAAAGCTTTGTTTTTGTTTGGTCTTAATGTTTTTTTTTTTTGTTCTGGGAAAATAAGGTTTTTTCTTTTTAGCAATTTTTGGACACATCTGGATGTCTATGTTGGTTGATTCCAGATAAAAACAAATTAGAGAAAATTGAGTATGTTCCATTCATACCTTGTGGCTGAATTGGACAGAATTAGTTTTAAGATTTTTGGTTTATCAATTATGACAATTTTCATCCAAGTTTTCAAAGAGTGATTTCACTTTAGCTTGACAACTAACAAAGTTTCCTCCACCCTCCTTTCCAAAAAATAAAAAATAAACCCTTTAAATTGTTGGTATGAATAATTGTTTCAAAAAAGTTATTGATCAATTTAGTCATTCTCTTTTATTTATCATATTTTTGAATGGATGGTGACTTTAGTTTTTGTTTTATTTCTCCTTCAGGTTGCTGTTGCACATACAATTGGACATGTAGCGGCAACAGTTAGCATGTCAAAAGTTGCGGTATCATTCACACACATTATCAAGAGTGGTGAACCTGCTTTTAGTGTTCTGGTTTCAAGATTTCTTTTGGGTGAGAGCTTTCCTGTGCCAGTCTATCTGTCTTTAATTCCAATCATTGGTGGATGTGCACTTGCTGCTGTGACTGAGCTCAATTTCAATATGATCGGTAATGAACTTGTCCTTTGAATTTGAAGAATTTATTTATTTTATTTTAATATTGTTAAGCACAGTAATAAGTTGGAGATAGGACGATAAACTGACGTGAATTTTGAATTTGATTAGAAAAAAGATAACTGAGTTTAATCAAATGGGTTATGTTATGGTAATATGACTTTTTCTTTGTATTAGTGAACTAGCCTTTACTGTATTTTGTTGTCTATTCTTGCTTAAGTTTATCCCACCTAGCACAAGTGTGATTTACTTGCGTTATGGTGTCATTTGAGGCTAATTGTGCTGGAACGTATTTCTCATAATTATAGTCCTCTGCACTCTCCTGACTTAATTTCATCGACTTTTTTTTTTTTTTCCAGGTTTTATGGGGGCTATGGTATCGAATTTGGCATTTGTATTCCGTAATATCTTTTCGAAAAAGGGCATGAAGGGAAAGTCTGTCAGTGGAATGAATTACTATGCATGTTTATCTATTTTATCTCTTGCAATTCTCACACCCTTCGCAATTGCTGTGGAAGGACCGCAAATGTGGGCTGCGGGATGGCAAACAGCCATGTCTCAAATTGGACCCCAATTCATATGGTAATTTCAAGAAGATTACTTAATGTAATGTTATCATGGTTATTCTCATCTCTATCTGTATGCATCTCTATTTTCCATGCTTTAAGGTGATATCAGGAAAATTTCGTAGTATTTTGTTAGGGTTTAAAGTTCAAACACAACTATTATCTAAATCTTTTGCTTATCCTTATGCGGGAATGCAAAAGTATTTTATATTTCCTAAATTGTGTGTTCATTTGTTTTTGAAAGATATATGTAACATCAGTGTGGGGAAAGATGGAATAGACCTGTAGAGCAAAAGTGTCCTGTTCTGCCTGAGACATTTCTGTGTTCCTGGTCATAAGTCCTGATCATCAATCTGAAGATGACTTAAATTGGTGGTATTTAGTGAGGATATCTGGCTTTTCCAGCCTCTTTATTTCTAATAAAGTCAAATGTTTTCTAGAGATGTTGGGGGTCAACTTGATATATTTTTATTTTGAAGTGACTGGGATGTATACATCTCTGAGTGTTGGAGGTCCTATATTGAAAGATTTATTCAGTTGGCTTGCATATTTATACCTAGAAAATATGCACTAACTTCAGAGATTTGATGTATATAGAATGCATGTGAACATTTAATTCTGGCTAGAATATGCCAGTTGTCAACTTCTTCAGTCATTTATGCCACAAAAAAGATTACCTTGTCGCTATGCTAATTGGAGACTTGCAGGCTGATAGATTTTCTGAGCAGGGCAATGGCCTGATTCTCAAATACCTGATTTATTCATGTTATAATTTGAATGAAAGAGTACACCTTTAGTGCAGTTTAGTTTGACTATTGTAACAGAACATATAGCTTTCATTTCTTCATTCTGATCGTCTGTTGTTCTCATCCTCTATATTTTGATTCTGAGCTTCTGCTTTTCTCAATATTATGACTAAATGTATGGTTGGTAATTTTACACAACAGGTGGCTAGCTGCTCAAAGTGTATTCTATCATCTATACAATCAAGTGTCATACATGTCTCTGGATCAGATCTCTCCCTTGACGTTTAGCATTGGAAACACCATGAAACGTATATCTGTCATTGTGTCTTCCATTATTATCTTCCACACACCAGTTCAACCCATCAATGCTCTTGGTGCCGCCATTGCTATCCTTGGAACCTTCTTGTACTCTCAGGTATTTTCTATTATTCATTATTTTTAATACACAGGTATTTTTGTTATGTATATCATTGTCTATTGTATCCTTTGGCAGACCATATTATTTACTACAAAAAGAAAAATGCTATTTATACTTGAAATGTTAAACACACTGTTACATATTATTGGTTTGAGGATCCATTACAGAGAGAGAATGTGTTTAGGCCTCATGGTGATTGTTGATGCTCATTTATGTGAACTGGAACGTCAAAGTGGTGTGAACCCTTTGCATAGTTATTTTGTCTGGACCGCAAACTGTCAAATTTTGAAAGGGTTTTTGTGTAACAGTGGAAGATTTTTATTTAGCAAGTTGGTTATCAATGTGCCTAATGGTTAGCAAGTTGGTTATCAATGCTATTCTGAAGTTAGGTGATTTGGTGTTTAATTTATTGGTAGCTTGACTTTGAATTGCCATCTACCTCCTTTTGGTTCCTACATTGAACCTATCTCATTCCTTTTCCAAGTCAATTTCAACATAAGTTGGCTTACTTTCAAGACCTTCCAAAGTTGACCACACCAAATACTTGAGAGCATATGCTTTGGTTCATACCTTCACAGTGAGGCTTCTAATAGGAGCATTTATGGTATATGGTACCTTGGAAAATGGACAAAAAGAAGGGTTAGAAACCAAGTAGAATATTGATTACTATTAGATTACACGCTTCTCTAAGATAATTATGTGCTTTTCACTTAGAAATAATTATTTATTCTGGTAGGGTATACTTATGCTTATTTCTTGTTCTACTGATTTCTGCAGGCGAAACTATAGAGTTGGGGAACTAAGATTCCTCTAGGGACTTGTTTGTTACAGTTCTTCATGCTCAACCAGGGACAAGGAAGTTGATTTTGTAATGTGTCACTGCTGGATTTTTGTAATACTAGGATGATCTGGCTGTCAGTCCATCTGTAGATATAATAATAAGAATAATGCTGCGGAGGAAACATTATCATAATACAGATGATTAGGTAGATTTTTTTTTTTTTTTGGAATTTCTGAAATGCCAGTGATTTGAAATAAATGCCTTTTGTTTATAATATAGTCTGAGAAGAATTTCTCAAAAACATTGTTTACTATAAGGAGCTTGCAATAATGTGATGCCTGTGATAATTTTTATGCTCACTTGTCATGATTCACATAAATATATAAATGTTTGATGTTGTTGGTTAGATAAGAGATGCAACTTGGGGTTTAATATTTTGGGTGCATTGTTTCCTTTTTGTAAGTTATGCTTAGTGAGGTGCATTGTGGTCCTTTTCATTTGTATATGCCCATTGATCCTTTCCATGTGATGTGTTAGGTTTGTGTAGTGAGAAAGCGACTCTTTACTTTTCTAAAGGACGTGTTCCCATTGTACATGTCTTCGTCCATTGTTGATATTTGCATTTAATTCATACAATAATTAATTTGAGAATATTCGAGCATTGATTAGATATGTGGGGTATATTTAGGTTTGTTTCAAGCCTGGCTAGTGATAGTGGTTCCATTATTACAACATCAATTATGTATGGCATGGTATATAATTATTTTTTGTTTCTTATTTGTTTGTCTTTTAGTATAATAGTGTGATTGAAAGTTTAAAAAGATTGGTAACTTACTGTATTAGAATATTTAATAAAATTAGTTGATTTAATCAATAAAGTAAAAATGACAATATATTAGTATATTTTTCTATAGTTTTATTTCGTAGACAAAAATATTTTTTTAGGTGATTATAATTTAAAGTTGGTTAGTTAATTTTTACTTTTTAAATTTTTTTTAAAATTCTTATAATTTTAAAGATAAAATATTTTACTAATTAAAATGGTGTACAATTATAAATCATATTTAAGTATTATAACTAGAAATTTTATTAGAAATTTTAAGAGGTAACGAAGAAAATTTATTTAAGTATTGAGAGTATTTTAAAAATAATAATATCTGATTTAGCATTAAAACATGAATATGATTTTAAAAACATTTAAGTAACATCTGAACAAAATATAATTTTGTAAGATATGTTTGTTTATCAAGTACATCTATTTTGGACTGCTAAATCATAAGTTAGTCAAAATTTAGATACATGCATGTCAAAATTACAGTCTAATGCTAAAAGAAACAACAAAATTTCTCCTATTCTAGTTGTACTTGTCCAATAGGATTGATATAAGCTTCTTAACAATCAGATATCATGGTCTAAATGGTAAAAATAATGTGGTTTTTCACTTTGCTATTACAATTTTATAAAATTCAGTTTATTCACGCTCTAAGTGAAAATGATCACAATTTGTTGCCCAACGAACCTATGTTTCATGAACCTTGGTGTGCTGTAGCGGAAGCTATATGAATATGCTACCGCAATCAATAAATCTTTTCAAGAGTAAACGGTGAAGTGTTTTATATTTGGTAAAAAAAAAATGGAGTTGAAGTGTTTGATATGATACTATGCAAAGAGTGATTAGACAAGTTTTAAATGTTTCATAAGTTTTGGCATATATGATTCTACTTATTTAAGACAGTTTTTTTTTTTTTTTTTTTGCATGACCTTGACCATTACATGACTGATCCGATGAACAATCCAACTTAATCTGACCATCGGTTTACAGTTGAACTGGTCAGTCTAGATTTTAAAACTATGATCGTAACATAAGATATGAACTTTAATTTGAATTAACGTGATTAATATGCAGTGCACTTCAATTAGAATTTTCTCAAAAAGATGGTAAAAAAGTAGAGAGGAGAGAGAGAGATGAACCAGTTTCATGGAGACAATGTGTGTCTATACTTCAGTCACGAGGTTTCAGTTCATACTTCATCTTCAATGCAATTGAACAAACGGTGAAAACAAGGGTATAGAGCAAGTAACAAGAACCCTCTAATATTCTTGTGTAAACGGTTTTGATTTTTGAAGGCCATAGAAGCCATTCTAAGAGGTACAAGAAATGAACTAAACTATTGCTGATGCACTAGTTTGACGGGGCTGTTGTGGATGATATTTTGTGTTTGAAGCCCCAATTTAACGTTTTTGTGGATAAGGTTCCCCTTGGTAAAAGCCAAAATTAAACTTGGTCTAGAATGTGGGTCACCGTATACACACCTCTTCAATGGGTGATGCTATTCTCACCCTAATTTTTGCTCTTGCCACCTAATCACACCTAACTTTGAAACACGTTTCAATTGTGTATCGGAAAAATACACAACAAAAATATATTTTATTTTATAAAACAGCTAATTTTATCAGAAACTACGCAAAATAACTTGATTGTAGTTGAATTCTAAATGCTTTTCAACTTCTAGTTATTTTAAAAAGTTGAAAAACTGTAATAGAAAACATTTTATAAATGATCATTTTACAAAAATATGAAAAAAATTGTGACAAACGGGCCTTTAGTGTATTTCCATCGTCAAACTTTCAAAGTCAAACCAGTCTTTAGACATGCAAACTTGTTCACCTCTATAGCTCTCAACAAACACGCCAAACTTGTTTACATCTAAAAGCTTCTTGCAGATAAGATTTTGTTGCATTTAGCCAAAAAAATTATTATAACATAAAACTAAGTTTATTGAGGATTGAATAGCAACAGTTCTATGATGCAAATATACATGATTATTTTATTTGGTCTAATGATAAATTGTATTAATTATGTCTCTTAAGTATGAAAATGAAGCTCACTCAGCAGCCAATCCACAGTTCCACACAAGTTCATGATAACCCTTTCAAAGCTTCAAGTACTTGCTAGCAGTTTGAACATCCTTATCACCCCGGCCACTGAAGTTAACCACAACCTTGGTTCCATTAGGAAGGGTTGGACACACTTTCTCTAGATATGCCAATGCATGGGATGTTTCCAGTGCTGGAATTATGCCTTCAAGTCGCGAAACTCTCTTAAAAGCTACACATACAAAAAATCCAAAAATAAGATACACAAACAATATCTGATACAAGAGAAGCATTTACATCAAACCACAAAAGAAGTGTAAAATATAAACATTTCCTTAAATGCTATATGATGGAAAATGGCAATATGTTGTGGATACAACGGAATTATGTGTTAGCACTTTTTTACTACCCCGTTTATAATATTCCCTCCAGTACCTATGTTTTATATGATAACAGAATTTCATATCACGAAGCACACACGGGTCTAGGAGTTAAGAGATAAGCAGTGAGATTACATTAAAGTGACAGTAGTAAGTTTGCAACATTGATTGGTACCAACTGATACCAACATAGAGCAACTCATTCTAGATATATGAAACTACTAGAAATTAGGGTTATTTTTGCTCGCTGAAAATATAATGGTTTATAGTTTAGTCCCGGTAAAAGTTTTCAACAAGTTATTGAGATGAGAGTTATCCTAGTGTACACCAATGCAAAGGAGGGAGAGAGAAACAAATCACAACTGAAATTCAAAATCTATGCAATTTCCATTTTCCACTTTATACTAAAACTAATTTTTATGTAACTGTGTATATCTATTTGAGTTAAATAAAGCAACAAGCTCAAGGTAGTCCTACCTTCCAATGCTTCTTCATCCGTGATGCTATGATATTCAGCACGCCCTAAATCTTTCAAAAAGCTATGTTCCGGACCCACACCAGGGTAGTCCAAGCTGCACACAATTTGGTTGTTGTTGTTGTTGAAAACATAATTACACAATCAGAACAAGAAGAATTGTCATGACCAAAACAAATGATATAACAAATTATCAATCAGATGAATTACCCTGCACTAATTGAGTGAGGCTCAACTATTTGTCCATCATCATCCTGCAGCAGGTAGCTCATAGCTCCATGCAAAACCCCAACTTCTCCCTTCGTTAACGTTGCCGCGTGCTTGCCACTGTCCAGGCCAAATCCAGCAGCCTCCACGCCAATTAGTCGAACATCTTTGTCATCAACAAATTCATTGAATAGTCCCATGGCGTTTGAACCTCCACCAACACATGCAATCAGAATATCTGGTTTCCCTCCCCACTTTTCCAAAGCTTGCTTTCTGGTCTCCTTGCCAATCACAGCATGAAACTCTCTTACCATCATTGGATATGGATGCGGCCCAGCAACAGAACCCAAAATATAATGAGTTGTCTCCACATTAGTTACCCAGTCCCTTATAGCCTCTGATGTCGCATCCTTAAGTGTAGCAGTCCCCGAATGGACTGGTCTCACCTATATTACAATATTATCCTATTAGATAGACCAATGTGTAGACCACTTTTTTCAAATGAAGACGGATCTTTAAATTCAATGCCTAGCAACAAGATCTGGACACACACATGGGGTCGCATCACAACACTTTGTCCAATGTAGAGAAAGAGCATACAATTCCCAGATTAACAATGTAATAAATAAATCCAAGTGTTTTTTTTCATATAAATCAATCAACACTTAATCTTTGGATGCTACAATTAGTCACATACAGCTAATTGTATTAACACAATGTTGAATTTATCTTTTTTCATTTGCTTATGACATTCTCATGTCAGTGTCACTATCTTGTCCCAAATCTTATAGATCTCTATTTTTATCATGTCTTTTAGCATGATGCATCCATACATATACAGTACAAAAAAAAAAATCTCCAGAAAATGACATACATCAAGTGTAAGCCACCAGATCAGAAAGTGTTAACAAAAAAGTTTTAAATATAGGTATTAGGTGTGTAGAAAAAAAAAAAAACTTTGGAACTTTCATAACAAACCATATAGTTTCAGAATATTCATAAACTATTCTGTGAATAAAATAGTTGAGCTGATGATTGCAATATAGAACAAAGCAGCATATTCAATTTATTTTATCCATTAGTCAAGCTCCAAAAAAATTATGTGTGTGAAAGACGTGAAGTGTATGTCTAACAAAAGAGGAACAATGAATAGTGTATTCATGGAAGGATCCTATCCCCTATATGTAAATTAAAAGGGAAAAGAAACAAACAAACAGATTACAAGACATTTATATGCAAAACAGAAAACACACTATGCAAACCCACAAGATAATATTTGCATTAATTATAACGTTTTATTTATAGAGATAACCTCTGGAGGCACAGTAGATGCCATTAAAAGGATTAACAAATAATGACATATATCACCACAATAACAAATGATATACCTCAGCACCAAGAAGACGCATTCTGAAAACATTGAGAGCCTGCCTTTCCATATCCTGTGCGCCCATATAAATAATGCATTCTAAACCAAATCGAGCACATACAGTAGCAGTGGCCACTCCATGCTGACCCGCTCCAGTTTCAGCAATAATGCGTTTTTTGCCCAACCTCTTTGCAAGCAAAGCTTGAGCAACAGCATTGTTAATTTTGTGAGCCCCGGTGTGATTGAGATCTTCCCTCTTCAGATAAATGTGAGGCCCTTCACCATTAGGCCTCTTGTAATGCTCCGTCAACCTTTCAGCAAAATAAAGAGGACTCTCCCGTCCAACATAATCTTTTAGAATCCCAGCTAGTTCTGACTGCAATCCAAAACATCTATCTCAGAAAATTTCCATTGTTTTTCCTTCCAGGAAACTACAATTCATCATTTCATGGCTTCTGAATGTAGTTAACATACAAAGAATGAGCGATGTGCAAGTATGTAAAAGAGACAGAAAGTTATTCTTAATATAATTGAGTGAAGATTGACATGGAGTTCCAAATTGTTTACTTCTGTATGAAACTCGAAAAGTAAAGACTAAGAAATGCTCCAAATCAAGTGGTACACAATCAAACAGTCACAAAAATGTATTCACAACCATCAGAAATTGAAGAAACAATATTTAGTAGTACTTCAAAATAACAAGGTCAATCTTAAGTAATCCTTAGCTTCTCCCGCGGCAGAAACTTACGGTTTTAAATTGCAATTGTGGTTTTTTTGTGAACCTTGTTATGCGGAAAATTGCAGATAAATGTGGCTGTGTAGCCACAATTGCCGTCGCAATACAGTCACAAAGACCCCAAAACACTGGTTTTTGTACCCATTTTTTAAAACCTTGCACAGGTAAGTTTCTGGCGATGCCCTATTTCCATGGCCAGAGGCTTCAATTCAACAAACAAAACCACATTCCCAAACATGCTAGACTTTCAAAAAATAAAAACAGCTACAGTCACCATCACTGCCACATTTCAACAATCAAGTTGTGTGCCACACCACCAAATATTATGCAGAGTAAAAACCAAAACTTTCACCAAAAAATTAAAAACAATGAAGACCAAAAACTCGTAAAAAACAAAACTTGAGCCTACAATCCCACATTGAAAAGGATACTCATATCCACCTAAACCCAATGAAACCACTCCACACAACCCAAAATCCCATCCAACAAACAAACAAACCCCATTACCCCAACCAAATCGCACAACACAAAAGCATCAAAGGCTTTAGTTTTCAGTGACAAAACCTGAAACTCTTCATCAGCTGAGAGGGAATAAAAAGAAGCCTCAAGCTCAGTGAGAGCATGCATCAGAGTCTCAGGGACATACTTCCCTCCAAACTTGCCAAACCTCCCAAACGAATCGGGTCTCTGAAGCAGAACCGACCCATTATCCATTTTGCTATGTTCCTCCAATAGCACAACAGAGGAAGGGTTTTTGGTGAGAGAGCAAGACACAGAAGAAGAAGAAGAAGAAGAAGAAGAAGAAGAAGGGGTTCTCAAAGATGCAAACTTTGGAATGTTTGAGGGCAAATGGGAAAATGGGTGGTGTGGTTCTCTAGGAATGGGAAGCACCGTTGAGGAGTTGAGACCTGTGAATGGGATTGAAGCAGCCATGTGTTGTGAGGCTTTTACTTTTTCTTTTTTCCTTTTTATTTTTGGTTTCAATTGGATTTGATTTGAAACTGAAATGAATGGGATGTTGTGATGTTGGTGTGGTTGGGGTTTACTTTATATGATGGAATATTGTGGAGATACAGAGGGATTCTGCTTTCTTGTCTGTATGTGGTGTATGCAGAGACACTGGAGTATATGATTTTTTGAACGGTATTCAGAGTATATGATGACTACACTCAATGGATTTGGTAGGACATTTGATTGTTTTCTTTCCGTTTTTTTCTCTTACCCAATTTCCAATGGATCTGATGGATTCAAAGTTTTCTATAAAATGTAACATTTATTTTCTTCATTTTTCAAGGTTTTGGTTTTGGAAAGTAGTTTTCATGATATATATATATATATATATATATATATATATATATATATATATATATATACACGGAGTCTTCGGTACCAGATATTTAGTCTTCGGTACGAGAGTAAAATATCTCTTGTACCGTGTCAGAGGAATGTCAACCGTTGGATTTTTTTTAATTTTAAATGAATAATGAGGAAAACCGGTTGTGCAAGTGTTTTATTTTTTGTACGTTGGATGTGTGACCGGTTGTGCAAGGATGAACATTGGGTATCCTTAGGTACTGTGTGGACTGATGGAATAGACTATCGAAACCATTCATTTAGTAGTGGGCGGCTGAGCCATCTGAATGGGCTGGCCATGTATGCGATATATAAAATTCATATTACATGTATGTCATATATATATATATACGTCTAGAATGGGCAATATGTGGTAAACAATTTATTTATCTATATCAATAAATAAAGAAGATATCTCTTTAGCTAATCACTTTTTTATTTCCATTTTTACAAAGATTATTTTATTATCTTTCAAATTTTACTAACAGCTCTTTTCCCCTTCAATTTCTCTCCTTCTTATTCATTCCCTTCACCACCATTCCATTATAGAAAGAAAAAAAATTAAGATGAAGAATAATTTCAGATTAGTAAGAACACAAGAAACTCGAACGAGTTCACCCATGCAAATACCTCACCTTTCCCCTCTCCTAATTGCTTCAAATTTGTTCTTTCATTGTTAATTTAATTATTTCCTTTGATTTGTTTACATGCCCTATGAATCGTTGTGATTTCTTCAGCAGGATTACAATTAAACTATTATTGATCTTAAGGATGTTAGTGTATTACAGATTGTTATTGTTGTTTGAAGTAAATTCGTTCATGTTTTCTTTTGATTTACAAAGAATTAATATTTCGTTTATGTCATAGTTTTTTTTTTCTATTCATGTAATTACTCACATCATATAAACATAAACAGTATATATAAGTACTCATGTTACTTAAAATGTTCACTCTTTTCAAAATATGATATCTACCTACATTTTCATTTTTTTCTCTATTCATTATTTATTGAGTTATAAAAAATATACATACAATTATAATACTTATTTACAATTTTTATTATAAATGATGGTAAATAATAGAAGCATAAAAATATATTTCTTTTGTTCCTATTTATAACACCCAAGTTCACATTGCAATTTAGTAATTAATTTTTAATAATTTATTTTATTAAGTAGTTATACTATTATGTAGTGACAATGTATAATAAAAATGGTTACAATATATTGAATTTAACACAACAAAAAATACGATAACTTAATAGAAATATATTGAATTGGAAAAAAAAATATTTTAGCTTAAATTAATATTCATATCCATTAGAATATGGGATATATTAATTTTAGTAAATCAAATTACATAAAAATATCAAATTTAGTGTAATAGAAATGTGGACATACAGACACGGTAATGCGTGTGTTTTCTGCTAGTTTCTATAAAAAAAATTGTTGAAAAAATAAGGAGTTTAAAGTGAAAAAAAGGGGGAAAATATCATTTTTGGGACATGCATGTTAAACTGTTCATTAACTGTTTTTTTTTTTTAAATAATAATAAAAAATTCTAGTAGATATGCTTGTTGAACATAGACTTGGATGTATCAGTTCATTTAAATGTAATACTTTCATCTCAAAAAATGTGTTGTATTTAGAAGAAAAAAAATTCTAACATAAATGTTGTATTTGTTTAATTATGTGAAGATAAGTAGATTAGTGCATAATACACTAGTCGATTCACATGCTAAGTTGTTAGGTATACTTATTATATTCTCTTTTTTTAATCATTATTCAACCATTTTTTAAATTTTAAAAGTTCTCAAACTATTAATTACTTTTATTTTTTAAATTCTATATTTTATTCACAAATCTTTACTTTTCTTTTCAAAAGTAGTTTTCTTAGGGGTTATTATAAACATATTTTTATTTAAATTATATTTCAAAATATTATCTAAATTTAAAAATACTTGTGCATGAAAACTTTCAAGTTATGAATAATATTTTATGTTTTCAATGAATAAATACATTTATTTTATTTTATTTTATTTTTATTAGAGTATATTTTAT
>PYAF01002306.1:910760-925179 GCA_007407185.1 Glycine tomentella
ATTCTTTCAAATATCTCATACAATTAACACAATATTATCAAATGTATGAAAGTAGTAAAATTGATTCATTTAATACCATCAACATAATATTATAAAATAGACTTATAATATAAATTAAAACAAAAGATTTGTGAACAATATTTACTATAATAGTCTGAATCACAACTGAATCTTACAAACCAAGCTTTGTTATAACCAAGTTTGTTGCAACCATATTTGTTGAAACAAACAAATAAAAAAAATATGATTCATTAATATTATAAACATGATAAACAATATATGAAAAAAAAGGTGAAACAAATAACAATATACCTAAAAGTAATACGTTAAGAAGTTCCAGCACTTGCAGTTTCAACACTTGGAGACCCAATATTAGCAGTATTTAAAGCCAAACCAAACAACTCTAAAAATTTAAACACAATCCCGTTAGCACAAAAATTAATTGATATTTTATACAAATATAAAAATGAAATAAGAGATTAATGATTATACACCTGATTCAATCTTTTCCACTTCATTTATTTCAACTTGCAAGTCATTAACATTTTGCTTAGTAGATCTAAGCCAATTTTGGGCATAAATGAGAGCTTCAACAGTAGTAGGACTCAAGGAACTACGAAATGAATCCAAAATTCTACCCCCTGTACTAAATGCAGACTCAGATGATACAGTAGATACAGGAATGACCAATATATCTCTAGCCATACAGGAAAGAATATAATATTTGGATGTCTTCAATTTCCACCAATTCAAAATGTCAAACTCAGGGTGGACATCTTCAACATCATCCTCCAAATACCTATCTAACTCATTTTTTTGCACATCACCCTGTTTTTTTTCTTAATTTTCATTCTAAATTCATCATCGCAATCATCATCCTTATCACCTTTGTCGTCATTATGTTATGAGACCATGTTTGAAGCCAATGTACTGGAATTAGCTGAATTGCTACTAGAATGACAAATGGGATGTTCTAATGCATATTGCTGAATTAGTTTGTGAATGAGGTCTTTCAATTTTTTCATCATGTCCATGCTCTTCTCAACACCATACATACGATTAAAACAAAATTGAATGTATTCACATTTATAACGAGGATCAAGGAAAATAGCAACAAGCAAAAGGTAGTTAATTTCACCACTTTCCCAATATTTGTTAAACTTTAACTGCATATTTGCTGTCATCCTTTGTATCACTATGTCATAATTATGCCTCCACTTATTTAGTGATTTTTGAATACTAACCAGCTTCTTAAAAAAAGTGTTGGCAGTAACATGCAATGACCCAGAAAAAGAAAGAGTTGCATCATAGAAAGTCTTCAAAAAGTTAATTAAAACACGAGCACGTTGCCAATTAATCTCTTTGGGACATCTTTCCCCTTCACTAGATATGAGATTTAACACATATGAAGCCTCAACATACTCATAGCGATAAAATACATGTTCATATTTTTCAGCAACATATAACATCAAATAAGTAGAGTTCCACCTAATTGGTACATCAAGTATTAACATGGCCTTAGTGGATTCTTCAGCACACCTCTTAAAACTTGCAAATCTACTTGGAGAAGACTTCACAAACTTACATGCAGTTCTTATTTTTCTAATGGATAGGTCAATTTCTTTCAATCCATCACTAACAATTAAATTCAAAATATGAGCAGAACATCGCATGTGCATGAACTCTCCATTCAATAAAGTATGCTCATTCCAAACACTCAATGTTCTAGCTAAATATGAAAAAGCCAAGTTATTAGCACTTGCATTATCCACTGTCACACAACAAACTTTTGAAATCCCCCATTCTTTTAAACAATTCTCTAGGGTTATCCTTATGGTTTCACCATTGTGGTCAGAAATCAAACAAAATTTCAATATTTTTTTGTTCAATTCCCACCCTTCATCAATGTAATGAGCTGTCACACACATGTAATTCATATTTTGAATTGACGTCCAAGTATTTGTAGTAAGTGAAACCATTTGTTTATTTGCAGACAACACATGCTTCAACTTCTCCTTTTCATCATTAAACACATGCATGCAATATCTAGCAATAGTGACACGAGAAGGAATTTTAAATTTAGGTTGAGCATCTTCCATGAACTTCCTAAACCCTTCATTTTCAACAAACTTAAAGGCAAGTTCATGAATAATGATCATCTTTGTAAGTGCTATTAGAGTCCGCTCCTGATTAAAATCAACAAGTTTCATACTAACTTTATTAGGGTCACTCTCACTATCACTTCCAAAAATAATTGTTTTTTGCTTTTTATCAACCTGCCTATATGGGTTTTTCTTGCATTGTTGGAACACATGTCTTCTCAAGTTAGAGGTTTCATAGACAGAACTAGCTACTGCATATGATGCATTACAATACTTGTAATAAGCCCTACCATATTCCTTCTTAGTAAAATGTTCCCAAACATTAGAAGGGGGTCTAGCAGATTTTTTTTCCTTACCTCGTGCAGATTCAGATTGTTGTCCTTGCCCTTGTTGTGGTGGAGTTTCATGTCCTTGTCGTCGTGAAAAAACTTTTGTCCCTTACTGTGATGGACTTTGAGTATGACATGGAGAGGGAGTGCTAATTGGTGGAATTGGAGATGAATCATTAACACTTTC
Source organism: Glycine tomentella (assembly GCA_007407185.1). Taxonomy (NCBI): domain Eukaryota; kingdom Viridiplantae; phylum Streptophyta; class Magnoliopsida; order Fabales; family Fabaceae; genus Glycine; species Glycine tomentella. The sequence continues at coordinate 913,379 of PYAF01002306.1, forward strand.
TATACCACTTTTCTTTTTCAATTGTTTCATTTTCAAATTCTAAAGAACCTATCCACAATATAAAAAAATATAAGTGAAGTAGCATGGACCTTGTTCATTGAATAGCAGAAGCAATAATATGGAAATAAAAGATAAAGAAGACACAATCAATTTTAACGTGGAAAACCCAATTGGGTAAAAAATCACGACTTCAATTGGATAATCAATCCAATGGATAACTCCACTATGATAATTTTGTGTACAAGAGTTCCTAGTATCCTAGTTTCCTAGTCTACCCTTACACAACAATTATCCCAGCTGGTATCCTTGTTTCCCAGCAAAAAGCTCTAGTCTCAATTCACCAAGAATAGAGATAGACTGATATCCTTGTTTCTCAATCAGACTGGTATCCTAGTTTCTCAGCCAGAAGTCGCATGTCTCAATTCATCAAGAACAAAGACAAAACTGGTATCCTAATTCCCAGCTGCGACCTTTTCCAAAGTCAAGAAGAATACAATAAAATAGTTACATTTACGCTTATATTCCTTAAGCAAATAGGTACCTTTAAATCCTGATTGAGAGTTCAAGAATCAAACTTGTCAAACGCCTCTATATGATCTCACAACAATTCTCTCAATGATGCAAACATAAACTCTCTAATATTATTTGGAATGGAATGCATACATGAACACCAAAATATGTTTCTATTTATACTAATTTAAAGATATAATTTTAACCAATTTTTGAATGCAATCCTAAATATATTCTATCATATTATCCAATGTAATCTTAAAGATATTCTATTATATTATGCAATGCAATCTTAAAAATATTCTATCATTTTTTTAATCCAATATTAAAAAATATCCTATTTTATTTTTTAATATAATCTTAAACATTTACAATATCATATCTTTTTTTATTGTAAAATTATTTTTTTAATTTTTAATATATATATATATAAATAATAAAATTTATATTATTATTATGAGTTCACAGATCGAGTCATCGGATCAACAGATCTATAAATCTAAACCCGTGACCCAACCCGTGCATAAACGATTTTGATCAGTTCGGTTCGATTCTGACCCAAATATATAAATGACCCAACCCAAATTGTTCAGATCGATTCAGGTTCAAAGGTGACCCGTACCCGTGAACACCCCTAAGTACTTCATCTAATAAAACTAAAATTTTGAATCGTATTTGTGAGACTCTCACCAAGTGAAGTTATTAGGTAATTTTGGGCTATCACCTGATTTGTGATCTCGACCAATTTGTATGACACATAATTAAGTATTATTAATGATCTTTACTTAAATTTAAAAACTACATGTCACATAAATATTGATCACGACCATAGACAATAGAACAACCAAATAATTTATCCAGCAGGTAACCTAAGGAGGGGAAGGAGGAAGATAACACAATGCTATATTAAAATGTTGAACCCTGTCCGAAACTAACAAGCAAATGTTCCAACCAAGCAAGTTAAATTCACAGGGCAAATTTATCAGCTTACAAGAGTGAACTTTGCTTAAGTAGGGGGCTCAAGATTGAATTATACAACTTCAAAATAAATTATCCAATGTATCTTGCATATATAATAATAACAAGAAACTTGTAGACAAACTGATCTAGAAACTTCTGAAAGGAGGGAATACACATAAGTTGGACATGAATTACAGAAAACTGCTGGTCAAATACTGCTTTAATCAGTTCTGATGAGCAGATAGAGCGAAATTGGAGATTAATGTCTATTGCCCAATAGAATTCTCATGTAGTAATACATATTCTCGACTGCAATAGAAAACAAAAAATGTTAATAGTATGCGTTTATATAGAACAAAGTAGTACTAGTAGGTTACAAAATCCATTACTGCATTGGGCATACTGAAAAATCAAGAGGTGAATAGGGCATACGCATTATATATGTATTCTTTTTGTTCCACCAAAAAAGAAAAAGCAAGAAAAATCATTGCATATATTGTCTTTAAATCATCCAGACAAAGATGTCCCAATATCATGAAAATTTTCATCTGTATGAGAAGTAAACTAATTGTTTTTCAGGTTCATGTAAATTGGCTTCAGATTTCTGTGTCAGAACAGAAATGCCTGAACATGGCACTTACTAACTATTAACCAACAATTTCCACATATCTCCTAGCTCAAGTGAAGGTCAAACAAGAGGATATAATTCCATATATTCAAATCGGGCTACTTTAAAATTTGTCCTTCCTTTCCACCCAAAGATCCAGATTTTCATCTAATCACTTTACGGAATAGTTTTCCTTTACAGTACAGAAATTATTTTCTTGAATCTAAACCTAATTACCAAAATAACTTGGGTTCAAATAATGAACGATAAATATTTCATAGTAACAAAGGCATAAAAATAATACTTTTTGTCATCGGAAAGTGGGACAGTTACTAATACAACTTCGCCTAATAATAATTTTCTACTCAAACAAAAGAAAATGTACTTTGAACATGAAGAACAATTAATATCTACATCTCACTTACCTACTGTTACCAAATTTAATGGTGTCCTTTTCCTTAAGTTCGTAATATCGTTGAGGTTCAATGGGACTATCCTGCAAAAGCAGAAAGCATCAGGCAGATTCATTAGACATCTAACTTCAGCTCATTCATTGCTACCAGAACAAATAGACAAAGAAAAACCAATCAAACTTCAAAGGCATTCAACGACCACTCACATTTATGAAAGTTTTGTTTGTGCTTCCAAGGTCCATAATGTAAGGCCTAGCACAGATCATATGCATATTAGGGTTTGTGCATTGAGGAACTTTTAGCTGTTCACGAGGGGTCAAGAAAAGTAAGAATCAGGCATTACCTTACTTGCTTTAATAATGTACCATCAGGTTGCTCCTTTTCAACTTGCCTAATAAGAAGAAATTTTTTAAAATTCAGAAAATTCAATCACCATTAAAACACTGGTAACCAAGGAACCCACATAGGGTTGCTTAAATTGATGAAATACCGGAATTGAACAACAGCATGTTGCTTGCTGCAAGATGGATGATCTGTAGGGATATCAGCAACCCTTCTTTCCCTTCCAAAAAGATAACAACTTTGGCGATGTATATAAAGGGGCTCTGTAAATCAATCATATACAATTTTTTATAGCAAAAGTAGGTATAAATAATAAAAAATTGTTCTTTGGAAGTCAAGAAAATTGTAATTCCATCTATGGGAATCCATATTATAGAAGATTTTTAATTTAATAATTTAACTGCATGAAGAACTTGAAAAAAATGATTAAATTTAACTGCTGAAAATTGACGAGAAAATGAAGGAAATTGTAGACACAAAAGCATAACATTAAACAGGAATACAATAAAATGTAGAAGTATAAAATGATTCAGAAAGACCTCATCTAATTATGCAAAGCTAATCCTAATGCATAAGAAAAATCTATGGCATTCATGATAAAATAGAGCAAAACCAAATGGTGAGGACCAAGCAACCAGAGATTATTCTTATCAGTTAAGCATATTTCTGCAATTCTGCTTACACAACAAGCAAAAGTGTCCAGGGCTCGGGGCGATGATTATAACATAAGAAACAAAAAGAAATGTGAACAATATAAACTAGAGAAGTTCCCGGGCATAATGCACGGAAAAAGGACAAAACAGTTTATAATTGAAAACACCTGAAAACAGAACAAAAAACTATAGGTCTGCAAGATTGTCAATAGCACTTGTGAGGGAGATGCTCTCACAAAATATTGACATGTGGCATACAAATTGGACAGTTTTATTAATAACATACATTATAAGCAGAAGCCATAAACACTAACCATTTAGCACTTCACCAGCCTTGAAAACATAAAGCCTCCATTTAATATCTGGTTTGCGAGCCTCTGGTGGTTCATTGAATAACAAAGTAACACCTGAAAAAGAAATACTGTTCAGCATACAATAAAAAATGAAAGATAAACTCCTTAAAAAATCAGATAGATAATTCTATATGTTAAACAATAGTTAGTGTCACCTCTAACTCGATTTGTTTCACCCGCAAGCTTTCCAGATAGCTCAAATGAAGGTTTTTGCTGCAAAAGTGCAAATGACAAGGATTTCAGAAAAGCCAACAGGAGTAAAACACTCAGAAAATCTACATCTTTAATTAGAAATAAATAACAATAGTAGCTTTTAATTTGTTAAATCTATTATGTTTCACTATTTTCCTTGGATTGCAATGCAACTCAAGTTAATAAAGACAAATTAAGTAATGGGCACACAACTAACTCTGAATTCAATCAACATAAACATAAATGTTGTCATTCTTAAATCAAATGTCTTTCAATTTTCCTTTTTGAATGGTAAAGTCTCACTGGGATGCCTCACTCTGGCCCCCATAAAGAAAAAGGACACCCAATTGCATATAATTGTAACTAGTAAAAAAAAAAAAAAAAAACTGTAGCACATACTTCATACACCTTGATTATATTCTTTGAGAAGAGGAATCTCTATGCCATACAGTGGTAGCAACCCTGGTCAGATGTTATTCTTTCACAAACATCTAATGAACAACACAAATGAGCAATTAAACATTGCCTTCACATGTGCAGCATCCAATCCAACCTATTAGCAATATAAGCCTCCAAAAGATTAAAGCAACATGCAACTCAATGAAGCTTAGCAATAAAGTATAGGGGAGTTAACAAGCCATACTTCCTAAAAAACAAATGCACAGTTAAATATCTAAAAGGGGTCTCAAATCCTACCTCACCAACGCAAAAGGACATGGAGAACTACATAATATACAGACACAATCCTAACAAAAAGCACATTATTACCTTCTGTTTTTCTTCCAAAGCCTCCTCAGCAGCCTTCATCTTCCTAATAGAATCATCCTCATCATCCCTGCCGAAGCAGCAATCAGACTGTCATCATCAAAAGCTATACCAACTAATTTAATTTATATAAAAAATGAAGACATAGCATCCAAAGTCCCAAACTTCTAAGAAGAGAGAAGCAGAAAATACAAGAAATGACCTCAAGCCAAGAAACAAACTAATGTCATTTCAGTTTCATTACCATTTTACCACTATTTAGAAAATTTCAACTTTATTAATAATGAGGCTCTGAGATCCTTGTATTCAATAAACATAAAATAAAACTGTTTGGAACCTACTACATTAATATTGAGCTCTGTGAGATATTCCATGGTTGAATACTCGACCTGGTGTTCTGCAAAAAATAAAGGTGTTCTCACTGTTCTGTAACATGTTCACGCTCAAGGCTGCTTAAAACTATTATTTCACAAACACACAATTTATTGCTCTGATGTTCTCAAAGCTTATCCCAATTGAGATCACATCTAGGAACTCATCACTACAAGGAAACACCCTATGGATTATAACTTACAATTTTGGATTTAGATGCATGTTCAATGATTTGATAAGGTCACAAAATAGCTGCCACTCTTACAGCAACCTTCCCATTTTATCAAATTTGGTACTGTGTATAAACAAAAAAGGTGCCTTCTTTTATATTCAATTTGAAAAAAACTAAATTTAAAGAAGATTGAAGGACAAAAAATTATTCCAAAATGCAGCACTCCTATGAAAGTATGAATAGATTCGGCTTAAATCAAACCAAAATCAACAATCAAACATTATGATCAACATCAACCAGGAAAGCAATACTAGAATATGCAATTCAGAGCTGAAAAAACAGCTTACATTTGTTCAGCTTCTCTTGAGTTTGTCATCTGAAAAGTTAAACAGCAATCCAGATAAGCATCAATTCTAGAAAATAGTGAAACCTTAAATGCAAAAAAAGTTAAATAATTGAGTAAAGAGACCATGAAGATGGCAGAAAACAAGAGACATGAAAAATTAAATGCCAAAAGTATGGAATAATAAACTAATCAACATTTTGGGAACCAAGAGGGGCAGGACAGAATCAATCTGCTATGAAAGAAAAGTAAGGCATAAGAATTTGGAAGTGTCTCTTCCATTACAATTTCAGCAACAGGAGACATGCAAAATAACATATACAAATTGTTCCCTATTGAAGTCTAAAGCTCAACTCTAATAAGCTCCATTGACTTGACTTGATTCCCCTCAGCACACCCTCACTACAACCAAGAAAATGAAAACAAAAGAAAGCAAGAAAGGGGATGCTTGACTTTATTAAATCCTCTTTTCCTCAATCCTCGAAAAGCATGGTATGAACACTATTATAGAGAAAAGGTGGTGCAAAAAACAAATATATTAAGTCTTTGATCATTTGAAAAACAACCACTAGTGTGTGTACATACTCTCATGATCCCATATGTCATGATTATCGTTCCTCACAGGTCATTTCCAATTAACCCTGTTAAATTGATGCTTCACTGATAATTTTCCATGCTTATCATCACCAGTGTTCATAAGCGACATGAAATAAATATGTACTCAAGAAGAAAAACCAACACTGGATAAGGCAATTTTCTTTTATTGAAGTAAACAACAATGCAAATTGCAAAGTACCAGCATAATATCTGTCACCACTATCTATCTTCTTGATGTAAATTGTAAGGCAAAACAATGCACTTCAAATGCAAAGTGACATTTAATAGGTTGTCAAAACACAAGCTAACAGAACCAGAGCTCTTCACAACTTCAACAGTTACCTTAATCACATTACTAGGGTAAAACCATCATTACAATAAGAATCACCTGTTTTTCGTTTTTTTTTTCTCTTTCTGTTTAAGATATTTCTGTATTAACAATATTAGACTTAAATCCACACTCAAAAAATCATCAGATACTTTCTAAGATCCTCAAAGCCACCTTAAGTAAAATTCCAACCTCATTCTTAAAGTCTCCCAATCACATAAATACTTCGTTTGCCAAACACTCATACATCAGAAGAAGCTTCCGATTTTCTTAAATAGTTATATTACCTCCAAAACTCTACATTCCACAAATTCAATCAACATCTAGTAATACCTAAATTCCCACAACTCATGCAATAACACTCGTTTCTAGCAACCAAGTACCAACATTCAACATTCCAACCATCTCCCAGACCACATCCTCATCCTTTCAATTCCAACACCAGCATTAAAAAAAATGCTTCATTTTCCCCAATTCAGCAAAACAAAACACACTGACACACATACCAAACAAAACAAAACAAAAAAACAAAAACAACCGAATTTTTTTATACAAAATAGAACTTGAAGAATTGACAAGAACTAGGGTTGGATATCACCGGACACCTCATCACGAGGTTTTGCATCCGCGGCGGAAGCATGGTGACGTGACGGAGACTGAGACCTATCCCGGCTCCTTCCATTGCGGTCACGCTCCGGCGACCTCTCGTGCCTCGACCGCGACGACTTGTTACTCCTTCCGCCACCGTCTTCGTTCTCCGTTTTCCTCTCCGATTTGCTACTCCTTCCGCCACCGCCTTCGTACTCCATTCTCTTCTCCGAATTGCTACTCCTTCCGCCACCGTCTTCGTACTCCGTTCTCCTCTCCGATTTGCTACTCCTTCCGTTACTCTCATCGTTCTCCGTTCTCTTCTCCCTCCGCTCACCGGCTTCCCTCTCGGAACCTCTCCCTCTGCTACCACGGCCATGGTTCCTCTCGTTCTCTCGAGGCTCCCGCTCGCGTTCCGATTGAGTTTTCTTCGGCCGCTTCGTCCTCGGAGACGGAGAGGGCGAGCGAGGTGGAGAATCTGGCGAACCGGGCCGAACTGATTTGGCCGTACTGCAGCAGGAATGCTCGTGTTTGTCTCGCAGAAGCGGAGAGACGCTGCTGCGGTGGCTCCGGTGGCGGCGTAACGAGGAGGGAGAGTGGTTGCTGGAAGAGTGACGGCCCATAGTAGTAACGGTGGAGGTGCTGTATCGGAATAATCCAAAGTTCCAGAACGCTGGTTAAGTTACTAACACCGCAATGTTAAGCGTTGTGCATTGTTTGTTATTTGCTTATTCCTTATACGCTCTGTGATCGCGATTGATTCAGATTCTCTATTGTGTGGTGAGTTCAGAATTTCGTGGTTTAGGGTTTATCAATCTCGGTCCAACGACGCGAGGACTAATTTTTTCTTTTCTTTAGGTTTAATTTCTGTAAATTTTCATTTTTTTTCTTTTTCTCAATTCTTGTTGCAATACCATTTTTATAAAAGAAAAAAACAAATTGATTAATTAACTAGTAACTTGACATAGATAAATATTTATTATTATGTAAATAAAAATAGATATGAATATGTAAATATTTTTTATGTTATATATTAAAATATATGGACTTAAATATATTTTAAGTCTCTTAAATATAGGTTATTTTCTTTTTTTTCCTCAAATTAAAAGTTTTTTTTTAATCTCAAAGTTAGAAAATATTTCTCGGTAAATATTCAATTTGATTCTTGAAAGTGTAATTTGCTAATATTTGAGTCCTTGAAAGGTGCAAAATTATTTCTACATCAATCTTACTATTAGTTTGGTCTGTCATTTCTAACGTCTATAGAGGTAACATACGATGATCCATTTGTCATTACAAAAGGTTGTCAAATGGGATGCAAGACTAATTTGTCAAGGAAAAGTCAAGGGATCATTTTGTCATTTTTGGACATATAATTTTTTTTTTACAATAGGCTCTCTCTTCTCTTCTTTAGACTATTGAACCTATTTCCCCCAATGGCTATATTGATTACCCTCCTCATTTATATCTTCTTCTCTGCCTTCTTCCTCTCCTACACCTAAAACTCTTTACAACATTCTTCTTGGTCTATGAAAACTCAAAAATATCGAAAATGGGTGGAGAGACACATGATTGTTTCGGTGGAAAAAGGTGAATGCTCTTCGTCCAACAGTTGTGTTAACAAGTTTGTTGTTGAATGTGATTTGTGGGTTGAAGGTTGTTATTCAAACATCAAAGACCACAAAAAATCTATGGAGGTTATTCTACACTTGCCCATTGACAAAGGTTGCTTCCATTTACTCAATTGATTGTTTTTGGTTTATGATTATTTTTTGTTCATTTGTTTTACACACATACTCAACAATTTTTTATTTGTAGGGTGGTGGAAAATACAATCTTTTTGATTGGGTCAATCATTTTGAAAATAGATTGATTGAAGACATGAGGGTGAAGATTAATGACTTGCAAAAGGACTTGAAGATTATAAAATATTGTGTTCTTTTTGTTGTTGATGGGTATGTTACTTGTATGTGAGTTGTTTAGGGTTTGAGAATGGTTGCTTAGATTGTCTTCGTTTGATAACAATTTGTATATAGAAAAAAGACTTATTTGTCAGTAAATTGTAACTTTCAGGGACTACAATGATATTAAATTATTTTATTGCGAGAGACTTATTTGTTAGTAGCTTTTGAATATTGAGACAACGAATTTGGTTTTGTTTTCAGGGAACAACCTTAAGAACTTGCATAATTGACTCACAGGTTATCAAAATTTTCAATAAATAGACTTGAATATAACGATAATCACACATCATAGGTCCAAATGAGAAGGGTCAAAATGTGACTTACTAATGCATTGAAATCCATATCTTTCTATTGACAAATAGGTCATGCCAAGTCAATTGTCCAATAGACATCTTTTGTAATATTGATAGATGGGTCCACGCGTGCCACAACAACATGGATTTTAAAGATGACAGAAAAAAACTAACGACAGTAGTGATATGTTAGGATTTTTGCACTTTCAGGAACAAAAAAATAGTTTTGCATTTTCCAGTGACTTAGATATTAGTGAACTACACTTTCAAGGACCAAATTGAATATTTATCCAATATTTCTTTTATTTCCTCTCCATAGTAGGTAGCAAAAAGAATAATAAATTTGTAATTTGTGACAACTTTTAGCCATCAAAATTTGATTTTGTAACTTTGTGGCAACAATTCAAATTGCAAATCTGTAATTTCTCATTTTGCACCTGTAGGGAGAGCGACTAAAATAGTGATAATAATAACATGAACTTAGGGACCCAAATAAGAAAAAAATGGTTACTTTTAAAATGCCTTTATTGGAATTTAGTAGTTTAATACAACAAATACAACTTGTAGTTTTGAATTTAAAATTACTTTCAATGTCATTGTGGTGAATTTGATTCCTCCAGTTATTTGCATATGCATAATTGTTTACTATTATTTTTAGAATAAATGACCATTTTAGTCCTTAAACAATTACATATTATCTTTAAATATTATGGGACTAATTTGACATTAAATTATATTTTTTTAAAATTAATTTAATATTAAGTTGTAAATTTAAGTATCCATTCATTATAAAACTTAATGGCAGTATCCATTCATTATAAAACTTAATGGCAGTATCCCTCTCTGGTAATCACTCAAAGGTATCATGCATAATTCTATTGTGGAATGGGTGATCTTTTATTACAAATTGGGTGATCCTTTATTACAAATTTGCCACCACATTTTCCTGTTTTCATTTTCAAAAGTTAACAAGGAAAATAGTGAAAACATCTCTCTAGCGTTTTCAAAAGTTGCGCCCAACTAGAAAATATTTTCTGAAAAAACATTTTCTAAATACAAAACAAACATGTTTCCAATCCTTCCATTTTTATTGAAAATGAAAATAAAAGTACACAAACCAAACGTCACATAAATTATTTATGTTTTCGACCATCCTATGAAAGCCCCTAATAATAATATAAAGCAAGAGCTCTGGTATAAATTAAGTGCAATTCTGATGGGGCAGCTCGAGGTGTCCCTAGCTTTGCAGCTTGTGGTGCGTTGTTCAGGGATTCTGTTGGCAATTTCTTGGGAGGTTTATCACTGCATATTGGATTTCTTTGCATGTAGAGCTTATTGCAGCCATTGTTGGTTCAGGAGTCCCACATCGGTGGGTTTCTCCAAGGAACCAAGGGTGGGGGGCTATAAAAGCATACCCCCTCCACCCATTTTATACACACCAAAATCTTCTTCTTCTCCTTTAATAATATTATTTGTTATAATATTATTCTTGAGTCTCTTTTATAATATTATTTGTTATAATATTATTCTTGAGTATAATTTTGTGAGGAGTATTCCTAGTTCAAGAGAGAGATAAAATTGTTCTCTCCTTGTGATAAAGGGAGGTTGTAGTGTTGGAGTTCCCATAGTGAAAATTTTTCTACTCTTGTCCGTGGGTTTTTACCTCAGGGTTTTCCCACGTAAAATATTTTTGTCCATTTATCGCTTTCAATTTCCTTTATCTGTTGTTATTGTTCTGTCCGATGGAATTCCCGCTTATTAACAGTGGTATCAGAGCCAAGGTTCTTTCTTAGTATGCTCTGTGGCTGCAGCTTAGACTGATCTGTCACACCAGAAAAGAATTATCCTTGGAGGTTGTTGAGTTGATATCAGTATTAATTTATACTGAGGCTGCAGGTGTTATACAGAGACTATTGCTGTATACAGTTACTGTTCGCAATCGGAGCATTCCTCTGGAGAGGTATTTTGGGTGATAAAGTGTGTGAGGAAAGTTTTGTCACAAAGACGAAACAGTCTAAGGAGATTGGGTATTAAGTGGGACCACTAGTGACCCCTCCAATCTTTCCTGGAAACTTTCCTGTGCACTTTCCAAAATACTGGTTGAAGGAGACCGGAGTGAAGCAGTGGGAGTTACTTTGCAGCAAAAGCAATTCGTGATAGAACCATGACAACAAAGGTAGATATTGGCAAATTTGACGGGACAAAGTTCTCGTTGTGGAAATTGAAGATGAAGGCATTGCTGACCAAAGATAATTGTTTGGAGGCCATCAGTGCTCGGCCAGCAAGATACTCAGATGACGAGTGGAAGAAAATTGATAATATGGCCATTTCTGATCTGCACCTATCTCT